>MQRK01220724.1:49551-62549 GCA_001938485.1 Girardia tigrina
GGGTCGAGATAATTAAATTAAATTAACAGGAAAATTTGTTTTAGAAATGTGAATTGTTATAGTAATAAATTTTGGTGTTTAAAAAATATGAATTCTGATATAGACGTTGCAACCACTTCGCAAAATTGAAAATTGTGAAGATATGACGAATCAAACATTTGACAGCCTTATAAAAAGGCTGGAAGACAGAGTAAAAACAAAGATCATTTACCCGATGAAATTAGGAGCATAATGAGCAATGATAATTCATTAATCCTAATCGGCTGTAAAGATAAACTATTAAAGAACCAATAATAAATTATAGTTATCTTTATTAAACACGCTTTTAATATTCATTTTTTGTATATCAACAATATTTGAATGTCGCTTGTAAATAAATTTAAATGACACATGAAATAGACATTTAATTACAATTAATCAAAACGTTTTTAAAAAAATCTTAGTACAAATTAAAAATCATAAATCAAATTCACAATTAAAGATAACAAAATTTCATGCATAAATTACAAAATTTATTACATTTCATTTTATAAAATCAGAACTTGTATTTATGAAACAACCTGTAATAAATATTCCTCATCTCTGTATATCTAGTTATTTAATAAAGTCAATGGAAGAGGAAAATACATTCAATTTCTTTTTCCATTACATTAACGATAAAAAACCTTTCAATCCAGCCAAATGATTTGTGTGAACAATATTTTGAAACGGGACCCGCAGACTGCACAGAACAATTGTTTATTGATATATTTAGCGAGGGCATTACAAATAAAATATTTATCGACAGTCTTATTCTTAAATTAAGAACAGGGAATGTTCTTTAAAGTAACTTTTCAATGAAAAAAAGAATACATTAAGCAAAAAAAGATAAAAATAGATATTTTGGTATTTTTATAATAAAATAGTTTAAATTTAAAAAATAGAATATTTTGAGCAAAAGTAATAATAAAAATTTTAAATGATTGTACCCGAAATATTTTCCATTGGTTCTTTTTCGCACTGATCTTTGTCGCTTTTGCTAATTTTATTAGCTGGTTGATCGGTGCTTCTATCCAAATCACATGTATATTATTTATCTATGCATTTATATCGTTATTTACTCGGATCGTTTTCTTTTCATCAGTGACTTCAGTAAATTCATTTTTTCATTTATCGGATTGCTCTTTGCAATCGATTGAATTTTTTCATCGATCGTGTCGTAAATATTTACATTATTGTGCAATTGTTCCAATTCTCTTTTCTGAAATTTCATTTATCAACTTCATGAAAATAAAATTTATCTAAAGATTTTTTTGCGTATTGTAAATTCATTTATTCAGCAGTGTTCGGGAAATGTAATAATTATGGTGATTATGATGATTAACTAAATCGAATTTGTATTAAAAAATAAAACCATTTTAGTGTAGAGAGAAAAATAAGACCTTGTTTTTTTCAATATATTATATTGTCATTATTTTCGACTAATCAGCAGTTATCATCAGTGGTTTAATGACTATTCGACACATTTTTTGAAGCACATTTTCAATAACTAGATTTTTAATTAATATATATATATATATATGTGTGTGGGATTTGATTTTTTAAAATCCGGCCGAGCCAGATTTGTGATGCGTTTAAGTAAGTAGCCACTTATGCTAAATTAAAAAAAAATAAGAATAACTAGAAATTGTACCTATTAGAAAAATGAATTGCAAATAATTAATAACTACTAATAATTTTTTGAAATATTTTATAAATTTTTTTTAAATCATTATTGTACTTCAAAAAATTTAGTCTTGAAGTATTTTCTGGCAGGGGTCTACTCCTGTGATCACTGGTTACTTAACCTGCCACACTAAATAATCGTTCAGATGGTACACTAGTCGGAGGTGATCCTAGGTACACTCGAACTACTTTAGTTAATCTAGGAAATCTCTCTTTATTATAGTGCCACAATTTCAATGGATCTTCTGTCCGTGAGACCACGGGTTCAGACAGGTACTGGTATAATTTTGACTCGATGCCTCAAAATATAGAGAGCTCTTTACCCGTGATTTTTTAATTGGTGGTTTAAGAGACTGTTGATGTGGTGTTAGAGGCAATCAACGTAGAACTTGTTGAATGAACATTCCCAATAGTATTAAAAGACAGCAGTGCACCGGCATTCTACAGCCGCCATATTATACAAAATGCAACATAGGATTTTGAAATTCAATTGTTATTCTTTGAAATACAATATTTTATCTGCCGACCATCAGGTTGCCCGAGAATCTAATGAATTTTTGAATTTTTTTGCTCTCTCAGAAAATGGTATCTTTAAGGTGATGTTTAACAGATTATTAGTATTATTTTGAACTTCTACTATGTTATGAATTTTATTATTTGATTTCCTAAATATGAAGTCAATGGTATCTCAAATTAACTTATTTACATAATTTTTATCGTAGCCATTCTTTTCTAATGTAATTGTGAAATTTCAATTAGTCAACTGAAGATACCAATATAGCGAAACTAGTTTTGATAAATAAATATTTGGAAAAATGGCTGTTTTGTATTATATAGTTATTGAAAAATATCTAGTTACAATGAAAATATCTATATTTCATTTGTGTCGAATTAAAAGAAATATGTCAAAGTAAGAATGTGTCGAATTGTTTGGTCACCCATAATGTTAAAGCAGTGGTTCTGCTGTTTCACGAAACACTATTGTTTTTACATCGTAAATCTTTAATTGCGAAAACCTCACCGGTAGAAATAAAGCATACATTAAATCAAGTTGTTAGCATAGTTAACTAAATCAAGTCCAGACCTTTACAAATGTGCTTTTCTTGTATTATGTGTCAACTGTATAGCATGTTGTGAGGAATATTTTGAATGTTGTATGTTTGTTTTGGAAATGTGTCTCTCCTACCGAGATAAATGATTAATATTTTAATTCTTATTATCTGAAAATTTTTTATGGTTAAATTTATTTCTTATTTAAAATAATTGTAAAATTTAAAGAAATTTAATTAATTTTATTTACAATTTTTAAATAAATAAATCAAATTAATATTTTTTAAATAATTAAAATTAATTTTTAACCATTTAAAAATTGAATAGATATATTAAAAAATTATTTAATTCTCCATTTCCTCAGGGAATAAGATTAAAGTCATTAATTAATTAAATAGAATGCAATCGTATGAAAGCTTTGACAAAGATTGTGTTGAGGGCAATCAAACTTGTTATGTTAAATATTAAAATATTAAATATAAATATTAAATATTAAAAGTCAAATTGGTTTTCTTAATACATGTTATTGTAAAAAAAATTTTCCGCATATCAGATATTTACATTACGATTGATAACAGTATTGAGTAGCAATAGTATAGTTACTTAGGCGTATTGACAAAAATAATTTTAAGTTGGGGGTCACCACAACATTTGGATTTATATTAAAAGGATCGTGGCACTATAAAGATTGAGAACCGCTGAACTAGAGCACTTGGATGTAAGAAAATCACAAAGCACAATTTCAAGTCACCGTAAATCAATGGAAATTACGAAGAAACTTTTATCATTTGTACCAGTGGAGCGAAACTGACCACGTGTTATTTGCCTTCGAACTGAATATGCCAAATAAATGCAGATGTGACTTTATGTGAATCGGTCATAGCAAATAAATTAACCTAACATAAAATTGTTCTAAAATTACGATAAGGATAACGGTCTCCCCATTTCGAGATCAAGATGTGGAACTGCCATGGAAGTGTTTTGGAAGGATTGCCTAAAGCCAACAATTATATTGAGACATGGCATCGTGACTTTCTTAGCCAAGTATCCGGTAATCATCCCAATATATAGAAAGTTTATCACTGCAATACAAAATGAACAGTCACTAAACAAACTAAAAAATGAACAATTTGTTAGTGAAAGCAGAAAGCAAGGAAAAAATATGTTGATTGTACAGAGAGACTAAAAACAGTTATATAGGCTTGTGATGATGAAATGACCGACACAAATATTAAAAATTTTCTCCGTGGTGTAAAAAATTTTCTCATTATGTGAAATATTAATAGTCCATTCTTTGTCGGATTTTTTTACAATTTTAATTTCACTTATTGTTATGTTGATTGTTTTAAGACGAATTTGTTTTTGGGCCAATTGTTCGGCTCCCTGCAGATGTATCCACCAGAAAACATTGTCTATTTCGACGAAATAGAATTTAATCTGCACACAATGCAACATCGGGGATACTCTCTTAAATACAAAAGCGTATGTTCAAGTTCCTGCCAACGATTTATTTGATATGCTGTATAACACAAACCGGATTTCTGGGGATTGAAACAAAACACGGTGAATACTGTCTTTCCCGGTTATTTAGAGAATAGTCCAATTAATTAAAAGAATGTATATTAATTGTATCCACCTCACAAAATTCTAGCCAATCACAGACAGAAATAATCAAAATAATTTCATTTAATTAAAGAATGCTCAATGATTAAAAGAATTAAACATAGAAGCATACATACTGCATCAAAACGTAACTTTACACACTACCAAATTAACGAATCGTGTAAGACTTCGTGTTGCAATATATAAAAGAAATTTCAATTAATAAAAGAATAATTAGTTTTACCAAAAAAGCTCCAATAAAAATTATTCGAAAAAACGAATAAAGGCAATTTTTTCAAATCTAATCGAGTTTTGACACTAAAGAATCGTTTTCATTTCATACGAAATAACGTGAGAATTATTAGTCATTTTTATTTTTGAAATATTCTTAACATATCGTCCAATATCGAGACACGATTTCTCGTGAAGAAGATTGATTGTTAAATCCAACCAATTTGGAAAGACATGGGTTTTCGATATGCTCCATAGGATTAAATTACGAGTAAAATACGCTGACATCATTATCGAAATACCTTCCATAAAATTTCTTCTAAGCGATTTTATAAAATTTCATTGAAAATAATAAAGAATTAAGTCATTGATTAAAAGATTTCTTTCATAATCAATGACTTAATTCTTTTATTGGATGAGACAGATGGTATAACGGCGAAACTTTCTAAGGATTTTTGAGCGTATTTTAGATCCATTTTTTTCAAAACGAAGAACTCTTATTCTTGTTATGGATGACAGTCGATTTCATCACTCAGTTGACACTGTAAGAATATTCTCTGAGAATGGAATAGCATATCAACCTATCCCCTGATTTACACGGTACTTGTTTATCACGTTTTCGCTTTTACACGGTTTACTCGAATCTGATGAAGATGAATTAGTACCAGTAACATTCACTGCTGAAGTCATCCGCGAAGGACTCGCGTTGGGATGAAAGCTGGGTAATCATTTTATACAAAATGACACAAACGTTGAAAGGGCTTTACGATTCCGACGTGACATAAATCGCTGCTTGGCTCAATATGAAGAAGTTTACAAAGATCTCACAAAAAATTCGAAGCAATTGTTAATAACCGATTTTATTACCATTTCTCAAAATGTAAATATTTCTGCTTCAAACATCGAATCGGCACAAATAACTTCGAGTGATGAAAGTGAATTCGAACCTTCGATTCCGAAAAAAAAGAATTAGAGTAATTACTGACAGAGGTGAAGGATAATAAAACACATTTGGTTTTATTTTTTGTTCTTCTGTTTAATGTATTGTAAGTAAACAAAAAACAGAGTTTCCGTAACATATTACATATTTTAACATGTCGATGCATTTTATTTTTATTTCTGTGTACACCTAAAAATATTGAAAAGAATCACAACTGTTAAATAGCAAAATTATGCATTTTCTGCAAGCTTTTCGATTGACACGGTTTTGATTTGAAAATTTTTAATTTTCGATTTAAACGTTCTTCTCAGGAACGTATCTGTCGTGTAAATCGGGGGAGAGGTGTAATTCATGGCCTCCATAAAGCCCAATGATGAACCCGATTGAGAAGTTTTTCAGAGTGTTAAAAAAACAATGCAGAGCTTCATGAAACATAATTTACAAACCGATCAGAAGTTTTAGCTCTTATTGAATCGATTTTGTTTGGGTTTAATAGTTGTTTTGATCATTTAATCACTTATAAATGCCTTCAGTTATGAGTGATTTTATTATTTTGTCATTTATTTTTTAATTTGCCGCAATTTATTGTATGTTTTGTTGAGTTATACTTACTTTTTCATTAATTTTAGTAAATTATTAATTAGTTTATTCGTTATTTTATCTCCTCCTTCAGCCATACAATTAATATCTCGCAAATAAAATAATAAAAATTCGCTCTACTTTCGTCAATTCGGCGAACGCGCGAATTTCTTTCGCTTGCTCCAATTCTTTGATCATTTGCGACTGATTAATTTGTCTGACGAACGCCAAATCGTCTTCATCGTACATTTTCACCGAATTCTTAAACGAATTTTCTTCTTCAAATTTTTTTTGTTTGATATTTTTTTGCTCCTTTTATTTCCACACGGGAAAAATTGTTTTTCGTTTAAAATAAAAACCAAAAATCGTAATAGAAACTCACTTGGAGCTGCTCGAAGAGCGATTTCGAGCAGTACTCTTTGCCGTCATTTGGATCGTATGAGCCTTCCGGGGTGAATTGCGGCAAATTTGACATTTAAAAATTGAGTTGTAAAACGATCGTTAATTTGAAATATTTGAAAATAAAAACAAATTTGAATAATAAAACAAAATTATATTTAACATTTGTCGTAAATAATAATTCTATTATTATTATTTAATTACAAGGAAACGAATAAGAAATTTTACTAACAAAAAAATCTACAATTTAGATTTAAATAATCATAAATCATGGTAAATTTCTAAATAAAGAAAAGTTGAACGAAAATTAATAAAAAATATCTGTAAAAAGTTAACTGGATTTAAGTTTATGGTTACTGAATAAAATTTGATTTTTTAGTTAAGTTTAATAATTTTAAATGATTTAAATAATGTATATATATGATCAATTTGAAGTTTTAATTTATGAAGTATAAATGCATATCTGTGATTGATCAAAAGAAAGGCTGGCATTGTATTTAGAAATCAAATTACAATATCATTGTAATATGTTTTTAGAATTACTCAGTGTTGATTTATTTTGTTTTTTTTATTATTTAATTGAAAGATAAAGAAAAAAATATTAAACGGAAAAAAAGATAGTTAGCCTTTCAACAATCAAAAAGTGTGCTTATATTCGAATAAAGATTTAGTTGGATGAAAATGTACAAAAAATTGGTAAAAAATAACAATTAAATTTTATATTTGATGATTTTATATTTAGCTTCTCGATCTGTATTCCAATTTTTGCAATCAAGTAATAAAAAAGTAAATATTTTCCAAAAACTTATTTTTAAAACTAAAAAAAAATTTCAAGAACCACTTTCTTTTCGGCTTTCATGACAAATATAAGCATCTTATTATACTACCCATCACAATTAGAGGTATTAATTATACCAAAACCTTCTTCATTCGACCTTTTCATTTTTCTTTGTTTCAAACACAATTGTGCGCAACATTTTTCTTCTATTTAGAGAAACAACTCTCTATTTGGATGAAAAAAAGGAGAATATGGGGTGAAGTATTCAATTGCAAAATTATTTTTTTTACATATTTAATCCCGAATAATACAAGAAATAGAATTATTGGAAAATTGGGTGCAAATATTGAAAAATAAATCACAGTAACCAATAAATGAAAAAGAGGTTTTCGATCAACATAATAATCTTTGCAAACAATATAATAAGTATAATTCAAAACTGCGAAAATTACATTTTTATTTTGGGATTATTTTATTGCTATGGATTACGCATTAAAATATAATATTATAAATATGCAATACCGTATTTCCTCAATTAAACGGCGCACTCGAATCAGCGGAGCTCTCGATTAACTTTCTGTCATTTTACCACATTTATCAATAACTATATCTGCATCTTCATTTTTAGGTAAATTCCCATTTTTTAAATAGGCGTTTGATCTCAATTTAAAATAAAAATGATTAAAAAATAACACAAAAACCTTACTTTTTAAGAAACGAGGAAATGCGGTATTTAATTTATATTTTTTTTGATTTTAATGACTATCTCAATGACAGCTCAATATTCTAATGAAGTTTGTATTAATGAAAATGATTTGCAAGAAAATCAATTAAAACAAGATAATCAAGAAAACCTAGAAACAACCACAATTCAGCCACAACAAGTCTTATGAAACTTGTAGTTATAATGATAGACAAAAAATAACTGCATCGATGTATTGTGTGAAACATCAAACTATGAACAGCATTTTACGAAAATACTTGAAAACAGGAGATAGGCTTTCTAAATTGTCTTTAGAAATTAAAAACCGATCGATTACTGTTGTATTTTGTGTATTTGGTCTCGGTCGGTTTGATTGATAGGCTCGACTCGGTCGCTTTGTAAACGAGGGAATCGAGGACGATTTGGTTGTTGAACATGGTGATGATGACTGTAACAATCATTGGGAAAGGGAGATTGTAAGTAAGTCCGTCATCGAGGGCGCTCGTATCGATTTCCCCGCATATCAAATTGAAGAAACTGTTGGCATTATTGAACTAAAAATTCCCTTTTTCATTGATTTGATTGAAGAATTGGAAATGCATGAAATCGAAGAAACGTATAACAAGAAACAGAACAATAATAATTTGATCATTAGAATTTTTGTAAAATTTTTATTGTATAATATAAATGGCTGTTTTCAGTAATAAAGAAATAGCAATTTGAATCTTTTGAAAAATATATTTTTAAATAAATTCCTCGTACTAAAATTTTGATAAAACTCCAAGATAAACTAAACTAATTTTACAAATTAATACAAAAGTAATTACAGTCAAACTCGCTTATCTCGAATCATTTGGGGCGGAAAAAAATTCGAGATAGCCGAACATTCAAGAAAGCCGAGTTTGCAGATAATGTGATTTATTTTCTTGACATATTATCTATATTAAATTACTGTATGAACAGAATTTTCGTGTGAGATGTAGCCAATAACACTTAGAGTTTTTTTACTGAACTCACCCTAAAACGCAAATCAAATGAAAGAATTTCGAACTGAAAACGGATGATACAAAATCCTGATTTCTTTTGTATGAGTATCTTAAAAATTAATGTATAAAAAATTATTTATTTTAAAATTAGATGATATTTTAAAATAAAATTAATAGTTTGTTGTTGTAATATGTTTGGTCATTTTTATGCACTTTTTAAAATTCTTTTGATAAAAAATAAATTTTTCAATATTTTTTCTTTATTTTATATTCAATTTAATTTTTTTTCATTCTATAATCAATACTTTACATTACAGATTGCTGAAAAGCGTAAATTGCATAATTTTGACTGGGCCAAGAAAAAGGAAATTATTGACTATGTTGACTCTCATAAGCATAAGAAGATGAAAGACATTGCATCATTATTTAGAATTCCTCCCTCGACATTGACCACTATTATAATGGAAAAAAAGAGAAGATTAATGAGCGGTGCAATACAGCAATGAATTTGAAGGCTAAGAAATTGAGACCTGCTATAAACGAAGAGGTGGACAAATGCGTGCTGGTATGGTTTTGACAGGTACAGTATAAAATATCAACAACTTCTTATATTAGTCATCGCATCTTTTATAGCAACGTGACAGAAACATACCAATTGATGGTGAAACTCTGCGCCTTAAGACATGCGACTTTAATAGGTACTTTGGCAATATCAGTGAGGAAATTAATCGAGGCTGGATAGATCGATGGAAGATCAGACATCCAATTTGTTCCTGAAAAATAGCTAGAGAAAGTGCAGATGTGTCTAAAGTGAGTGTGAAATAGTGGAAATCTGTACATATACATTCCATATTACGCCGATATCAGCCGTCTAATATTTTTAACTGTGACGAGACTGGTGAATAATGAAATTATACATTTAAGTACATTAAATGAATTTCGTTTAACTTTTTGTTTCATTTTAGCGTTAATGTGGAAACTTCTACCAGAAAATAAATTATCATTCAAAAAAGAAAATGTGGACGATTGAAAAAAAACCCAAATATAGAATTACGGTTCTTGTCGGCGCTAGTATGACCGGTGAAAAGCTTTCCTTGCTGGTAATTGGGTCAGCAAAAAGCCTCGCTGATTCAAAGGAGTGAAGAAATTGCCAGTCTCATACAAAGAAAACCGAAAAAACTGAATGAGTAGTTTACTGTTTGAATAGTGGCTGAGGAAATTAGATCATAAAATGAAGAAGTGCAGCAGGAAGATCGTTTTGATTGTGGACAACTGTCCTGCCGATCCACGCATCCAAGACCTTGAAAATGTCGAACTGATGTTTTTACCTCCAAACACTGCCTCAAAATTATAACCTATGGATGGGGGCATAATCTACACCTTCAAGCTTCGTTACAAGAAGAGAATATTATCAAAAAGATTAGCATCGCTTGAGGCGAATCGAGATCTTTCCTTCTCTCTGCATGATGCCCTCTATGCATTGCGACTGTCACGGGGCAGTATTCCAACTACCATAATTGTCTACTGCTTTTATCATTGTCCATTTCGCGTTCCAAGCAACGATGAAGTTTTGGAACAAGATGAATCCTTCGGTGACTGCGATGCAGAGGAGATGAACGAAACTGGAAACATTTTTGAGACAATACGAAGGCTTCTCAATATTCCTACTGATATTTCCTTCAAATAGTATATATATGTAGAAGATCAATGAGAAGTTAGTCCTCTCTTGCCTGACAAAGGAATTATTGAGAGTATGATCAAAGGCTGTGGAGTCGGAGTCGTGAAACTAGTCACCGACTACGACTGCGACCATTTTTAAAAATTTTTTAATCGCAAAATTATTGAAAATTATTTTTAATTTAGTGTGTTTGGACCAGTGAGTTTTTTCTTCAACTCGGCCTCGGGCCTATTCATTGCACCGGCACCGAGGCGAGCAAAGAAAAAACTTCCAGAATCAAAAAAGAAATGAAAGATTTTAAATTATAATTGATAATATTAATTAATTAAAAAAGAGAAACTTTTAATTGATTTTGACCATTGGATCCTGTTGATTTGAATATTTTCTTGTGAGAATTTCATGACCTGATTTGTTGACGTGAGTTTGATCAGAATTTTGGCCGTATCCGGGTTGTTTCTATCTGAGGACTGTTGACTTAGTGATGGATGAATAAATGTTGATTGTGAGAATTGTCCGGTTATGGGCTTTGTGAAATTTCTGTGTAAAGGAAAACTGTATAAATTCATCCGAATTTGTGCACTTGATCAGACTTTTTCATTGAAAAAAATTTATTAAAAAAATGTTTTGAACCTAGCATGAATAAAAAAATTAATGAAAGCAAAGAGCAACAAAGAGAACTACTGCTTGAGTTGCAGAAATGGAAAGGAATATGTGCCAAGCTGAATGACGAATTGAAGAAGAGGACAACCGAATTTGAGGACTACAGAAAACATTCAGTTACTCTATCAATTCATAAACTAGTTGTGGATAAATATTTGTTAGGACAACAAAAAATAAAGTCTTTACAAAACGAGGTCACCGAGATGAGAATTCAGCAAAATATGTCTACCTACTACAAGAAGGTGATTGAACAAGTCTCAGAAGAGCAACTGGAGTTAATTATAGATACAGCAAACAAGATTGGGTCAAATTCGGAAAAGAAACCCCTGGTGACGAACCCAAAAGTTTATGGGTCAATTATGAAAGAAGATATGGCATTATCTTCCTCTGGGGTGCTCAGCAGATCCCAGAAGCGGCGTGAGCAGAGGAAGCCAAAAACTCAAATGTTTCAACAGGCCAAGAGTGAGCTGCAAGCTGTTTTTAAAACCAGTCGTATTGAGGTTGACGTTCAAGATAGAAAGACAATTGTTCGAATAATCATGATTAAAAACAGAAATAAGAAAACAAATTAGAAGGATGACAAACGATGAAAGACTTTCTGAGAGTCATAATGATTCTAAATGTGATTGTAATAAACATTCAAACGAGACTTTCAAACACCATCATTCTATCAACAAAGGTGGAATATTTTATAAAAATGGTGGTTCGAGTATGTATAAATGTATAAAAACATTTCAAATACATTCCAGAATCGTGCATATTGATAAATTGTTGTCTGTTGATTAAAATTCTTCTTTAAAATCAGAACAAAACATTTAAATTGATTCCAAAAAGAATTTCATCAACAAGTTGTAATTAACATTGTAAAATTGTTCAAGTAATCCAAGGTTCAAAACATTCATAAACGGTGAGAGAAATACAATATTAACTAGTAAATCAAAAAATTAAATTTTTTATATCCATTCTTTATGTAGACAGAACTCTACTTTGCCAACAAAGTTTTAAAATTTAAAAAATTTAAAATTAAAAAAATTTTAATTAAGAAAACCTATTAAAAATTAATATAAATTACTTATAATTTTTATTTTATAATTTTTTTATAATTTTTATTTATTTATAATTTTTAAGTAGATATCTTGCAATTAATATTGTTTCGGGTACTTCAAATTTTCCGTTTTGTCCCATTTTGGGATGATAAAAAGATTTTTTCGCTCAAATTTTTACATAATCATTTATTGTCATCAAGAATGAGTAAGTGTGCAAAGTTTGAAGAAAATTGATTGAGTGAAAGACCTTCAAAAATAGGTTTCTAAATTCCATGGATACTAATAGAAAACTTCAAGACTGTCCTAATATTTATTTAAAGACAATAAAATGAGGAATATATAGTAAGGTATATATTATATAAGGTACCAATCGAAACCCGAAATGGACCAACATCAATTGAGAATATAGGTCAAGGTCATTTCAAGGACACCTTCGAAAAGTTTATCGAAAAGAAATTATTTTCCGGTAACTTATTCAAATTTATTAAACAATAAAATATTAAAAACAACATTATATATAAGGAATATACCAAGCAGGTACACTATATGGAAACTTGCCGAAAATAAATAAAATTTATCCAATAAATTATTGGATGAAAATAACTTTATTTCACTTTTCCTTAAAATTAAGAAAAATGCACT
>MQRK01220730.1:14300-33677 GCA_001938485.1 Girardia tigrina
GATATTAGTTGAGGCAATCCGAGTTGGCAGTTTAATTTACTTGGCTCAATTTTTTTTAAATCGCTTTTTAAATAGACTGGGGTCCATTTGACCCCAATGCACAGAGTGAAGGTTAATCAACAGATATAAAACGAGCCAGTACCAAATTGAAAAATGAAATTACTATCAGTATCAATTGGAATAGATTAATTCGACTGATATATTCATGCATTTGAAAACAAACTACCACAACACTCATACAGATTATTGGATTCACATCCGAACGACATTCAAAAGTTTACCTTGGTCTTCAAGAATGGTGGGAACTAAGATAATGATAAAAATCTTTGAATGTACGGAAACGGAAGATAGAAAAAATTGAATTTCCAACTTACTCCATAAATGTCGACACTTGAATTAAATTACAATTACTAAAGAATCTTAATCACGTTATTATAAACAAATATTATATTTATAATTGATATAATCTATATGTTGATATTGATATAATCTATAATAATCTATATGAGAAATGGTGTCTATACATCAACATTAAGCAAAAAAGGAGTAAACGCTAAAGCCGAGAGTCAAGCCGGACCTTCACCTATGAAATCATGATATGCGTTTGGTGGGACTGGGAGGACATGGTACACTGCAAAACGCTCGAAACGAATACCACGGTCATCAATGAATCTTATTTGAGAGGAAAATTACAATATTGACTAATAAGTTTTTGGTTGTTTCTGAGAAATTGTTTTTTAAACCATTTATAAAATAAATGTCTCTTTACATTTCCCAGCTATACTATTCGAATGAGACTATTCGACCGCAAGACCAGATAGAATTGGTCAAACCATACTCCTGCACGACAACGCCAGGCCCCATGTTGCACAAATCATCAAAGACGCACTCCAAGAGCTCGAATGGGAAGTTTTTCAGCATCCGCCGCATTTACAGAAGCTGGAACCGACCGAGTACAATCATTTCAACTCCCTGTCAAACCATATGAAGGGCGTTACCTTCGATAACGTTTTCGAAACCAGTCCAGGCGATTTTTTGCGGAACGACACTAACAAATTGAGAAGAGGTTGCAAACAGTAACGGCGAATATATAATTGATTAACTTACTGATATAATTATTGTTTTTTGTTTAAATAATTCTTCGGTAAAAACGCTACGAACTTATTCGCCAACCTAATATTTTACATTTATTTTATGAATAAATTAAAAAACAATTTCACAGAAAAAAAACAATTCAATATTCTAATTTTCCTCTCAAATAAGACTCATTTGAGAATGACAACTTTTGTACATATTTTTCAAAAAAATTCTGTATATTCTTTCAACAGTACTGGTGTTAATGATACACATATTTTATTTATTCTCAATCACTTTTGTTAAATAACGAGACAAAAGTTTTTATTTATTTAGTTGATTTACTGTTGTAGAGCTGGAAATATTGGCTGAATAATAGGAAAAGTTTCCTGTTGACAAACGTCTGAAAGTCCAGCGTAGTCTGGATACGAAGACTCACTGTATTAACAAAATAAATATTACTGATTTGTTCCTCAATCTTTCTGTACAAATTTTAGTTCAATGTGAATTAAATTTTAATGTGCCTACTTAGAACTGTTTAAGAAAATATTTAAAATAGATAATGATGATTCTTTCATTACATACTCTTTTACCACTTCATAAAATATTAATTCTTAAATTCTTAAAGTCAATTTTCAAAGAAAATATATAATATAATATTTAGCTTTATATTTTATGATTTTACTATCCCATATTGTTGTGATCAACGATTCTGAAGACCACTCGAAGAAGTCATAATCGAGCTAGGAAGAAAGAGTTATTTGTGGCATCTTTAATTTTATATCAAGTCTGATTTATCACCACGTTATTTAAAATTAAGTCCTATTTTATCCCATAATTCTCAGTTTATTATTTTTAGACTATGTCTTATTACTCTGTTTATTTGTTCGATAGTATTTGATAAAAAGTTGTATTGTTAAATAAACCCTAACCCTAACCATAACCATAATTATCACTGTAAACCTAATTCTCAACCCTAACACAGATCCACAATTTTTTTAAAGTAAAAGATTTTTTATTCCAAATGCTTGGGTTTTTTTTCTTTATATGAATATTGTAAGAATGTTTGGCAAACAAAATCTTCAATACGTTGGAATTGAGTTTGGATCTCGTTTACCAATATAAATGTAATGAGAGTAATAACGCATATATTGGAGAGACTTTACGTCATATTTCTAATATGATCCTCGAACAAAGTCGAAATGAAAGTGAAAGTAATATTGCTGGTTATAGAAAATATTGTAAAAAGGACTTAAACACCTGTAACCTTCAAATTCTTATTTTGAGAATAACATATGAAGCTTCATATATAAAATTTTAGGACCCTAAAATTAACTTTGCAAATACGCTCTAGATTGTATTGATTACATTATCATTACCGGCAAAATATCAGTAACTTTGTTTTAAAAAAATCAGCTGTTCTGAAGGTGACGGTTAAACTGTCGAAATTAATAATTTATAATAAATTGTAATTGGTTTATTAATTTTAATTTTAATCATCTGCCAATTGGTTTACGATTTATTTACAATATTTTTTTGATTTTCTTAATTAATTCGATATTTTTAACAATGGTAAACATTCTGTTTTCAGATAGATTTAATGCGGTGTTGCAACTAAAACTATTTTGGAAGAAAATCTCAACTAAAATAATTGACCACAATATCAGGAAGAATAGCAATACAGGTTTTTAGAAAAAAAAACAAAAGAATCTGTTAAACTGAAAAATAAGACTTATTTGTTTCTCTTTAACTGGTTTTCCAATACTTGCTCTCAGATAAACAATCTTCTGACAACGTCTTACAGGTTTTTAGAAAAAAAAACAAAAGAATCTGTTAAACTGAAAAATAAGACTTATTTGTTTCTCTTTAACTGGTTTTCCAATACTTGCTCTCAGATAAACAATCTTCTGACAACGTCTTACTTTGATATAAAATTAAAGATGCCACAAATAACTCTTTCTTCCTAGCTCGATTATGACTTCTTCGAGTGGTCTTCAGAATCGTTGATCACAACAATATGGGATAGTAAAATCATAAAATATAAAGCTAAATATTATATTATATATTTTCTTTGAAAATTGACTTTAAGAATTTAAGAATTAATATTTTATGAAGTGGTAAAAGAGTATGTAATGAAAGAATCATCATTATCTATTTTAAATATTTTCTTAAACAGTTCTAAGTAGGCACATTAAAATTTAATTCACATTGAACTAAAATTTGTATTTTATTCAAAAACTTTGAGATATCTTTTTTATTAGAATTAGACAAACCTTCTACTCCTCATTTTTAGCGATTGTCACAGTCAAACAGGAATTCGATATAATTTTACTATTAAAAGATGGAAAGTCAATTTAGTCAGAGGAATTTTTCCTTAAACATAAATGCTAATAGTCACCAAGAAGCTTAATAGTTTACAATAAAGTTCTCTCCTATTAAGAAGATCTGGATTTCTACTATATTAATAATTTACTCAATTGCCATAATCAGATTGTAGACCCCTTTCTTGAATTTTTAAAAGAATAAGATGATATACAATATATCTAAGAAGGATTCTTCTTCTTAATATGTATGTCTCTTGCTTTCTATACCTCAATAAAGACGCTAATTTTTAACTGATTTTTATAATTTAAACTTTCTAAATTATATTTTAGTTATGTTATTCGAACGAGCAAAATCGTAGTTTATTCAAAATATTTTAATATTATGTGAAAATTCTGTTAAATTAGGAAAAAAATCTGTTTAATTAATTTTGTTTACCAAAATAATAAATATCAATTAATTAAATCTAGGTCTGCTCGATTTGAGGAACGAGCGAAAGGATGTTGAATAAACAAATGCGACCCGTCTGAAATTAACGTCCGAAAATCATCCTACAAACTCAACATGCGTTCCTTCTTCATCAAACTGTTTGTGGAAAATATTATTCATAATAATAATAATATTTTTAATTTCATTATTAGATTTTAATGTTCAGTATAGACGTGGGCACGTTTTAAAATTTTTTAAACGTTTAAACAGTCTTCGTTTAGCAAATTAAACGTTTAAAATTTTAATTATAAGCTTCATCAAAAACCAATATCCTTTCTTCAATACAATACATCTCGTTTTTAAAACATTTTTACTCGAAAAAATTTAGAAAACGAACAAATATAATTTAAATAATTTTACGTCTAACAAAAAAATTTACTGGAAATTTTGATGCAATTCTCAAATATAATATTAATGCCACTTTTCATATTTTGTATTTATAATCCCACGAAAAAGCTCAATATATTGGGACAATGTATTGATTACAAATGAATAGGCCTTAGGTATCATGATAAAAGTTTCAAAAATGTAAAACGCATATCGTGAGTTTGAAATACGAACTTAAGAACTATACGCTCGTTTATAAATCGCTAAACGTTTAAACGTCTTAAAAATCGAAAACGTTTAAACGGTAGTTTAAACGCGAAACGTGCCCACCTCTAGTTCAGTAAATATAGAAAGTTTTGCATTAATTTTAAATCAGAGGTCCAAAGATTTCTTGACAATATGGAATAATAACAATTCGTTCTGTTCGTGTTCGATTTGAGAAACTAATTTCTGCTTTATTAAAAATTATTTAAAATTTACAATTAAATTGTATACTTGATGCGTCTAAAAAGTAGTAAGTCTACCATAGAAAACATCTGTCGATTATTTAAACGAAATAGATTTTCTAAAACATAAGACTTATAAAGGTATCATTCCTCAATAAAATTCACATTACTATAAACACAGTTTGATGGGCACATTACAAGGTTATGGAAAAGGTTTTAAATGAGAGCTGTAAGGAGATTATGAAAGTAAATTAAGGTGGCAATCCTACATTGATATAATTGACATCCAACTGGTATGAATATATGCATTATTGTTCAAATTGTACCAGCTACTAACTCTGCTATTACTTCTTAGACTTTTTACTTGTTTCACACACCTAGAATAATACTGTTGATAAAAGCACCAACCTCATGAAAGTCTGTGAGTGTGACTGATAGTCTAGACCTGGAGGAGAGTTCGGTAGCACCCGAGCTCATGCCTTCCTCGGAGACAGTTATCATTGAGCAGACTTACCATCTCACTAATTAATTAATCTAACATTCGTTTCATTACTTTTTGATAGTGACCATATAAATATTTATTACTTGTAGAAAAACGCACTTTCCTTTTCTTTCGTATATCACAATAAAGCAAATTATACACCATTTTTATTGTCTTGATGTTCTCAATCAGATTCTATTTGTTTTATTGAGAAAATCGAATTGATTAAATTTTCGAAAATTTTGAAAAATATGATATTTTTGAGAACCCTTCTTGTTTGAACAATCAAATTTTGTCAAAACTTAAATTTAAATGACAAATTAGATTCGCTATAATATTTCAATAAAACTTCATTGACAACTAACGACAGATTTTTATTTTACGTATCAAAGACATTTTAAAATGTTTTTGGAAAGTGTTTGATATTGAAGAGTCAGCTGCTTCTTGTTCAGGAAACAAAAAACCCTGGCTCTGGTAATCATTGAGCCGAGTTATATTCATGTTAAAGGAATTCTATGCATGTGTTCTGTCAAGCAATGGTTCAGAGAGGCCAAGTGTTTTGAAAGAATATTGTAGAAATTCAAAAAAAAATCGGTGGAAAGTGAATGATTTATAAACCACCAAAGACTTAATACACGATTTGTCAGAAATGTTTCTCTACAGTCATTAATATAAATTTTAATTTTTTTTAATTTTAAATTTGGAACAATGACAGCTTTACGTTAGACGTTGATAACCGTATTTTCTCAGAAAAGTCATTCAATGGCAACTATCACTCTCGAGACAGTCGTCTTTATTCAAGTACATAAAGTGAAAGTTGTTTAGCATTCATATTCATCATATTCTGCAAGAAGCTGTGTCTAAAATGTGTTAAAAAATCCAAGTTCTGCTGACGACAAATCGATGAGTGATTTTGCATCTCATTAATGACTGTAGAGAAACATTTCTGTCATAAAGCGTGTATTAAGTCTTTGATGGTTTATAAATCATTCACTCTCCATCGATGTTTTTTTGAATTTCTACAATATTCTTTCAAATCACTTGGCCTCTCTGAACCATTGCTTGACAGAACACATGCATAGAATTCCTTTAACATGAATATACTTTACTTTACTTGAATATAATTTACTTTCCAAAAACATGTTAAAATAATAAAAAAAATATCACGGATGTAGGATCTATTAAGAAAATTTAGACAAGTCTCATTTGAATTTTTATTGCAATTACATTTAGAGTCATTATGACTCTCAGAAGGTCTTTCATCGTTTGTCATCCTTCTAATTGGTTTTCTTATTTCTATTTTTAATCATGATTATTCGAACAATTTTTCTAAATTATTTTTTAAAATATTTAACCTCTAAAAAATATTAATTAAAAAATAATAATTTTTACAATTTCTCAATAAATCCCAAAATAATAAAAATGTCATCAAATTATTAAAAATCCATTTAATTTAAATTTTACTAAAATTTATTAAACTTAATTTTAATTGTCAAATCAAAAATATGAACTTGTCAAATGATTATTTTAATTATGTTCGAATAGTCAATTCTTTAAATTTAATAAAAAAAATACCAATTTCCATCTGGGTGGAGAATCACCATTCTAAATTCAACATACTTAAATCATCATACATCATCCATACATTTACACATTCAAACAATTTAAAATATTCCTCACAGGATCCATTTTATAAATTGCTTGTTTTAAAAAAAATAATTTGAATGATGTTTTCTATGGTAGGCTCTGTATTTATTGGACGAACCGCGTTGTTAAAATCTGCAAATCTAATTACATTTAAATAACCGCATTGTATCATATACCTTTAAACAATTAGAGATTTGCAGCACTTACAAACCACAAGCAATAAACAAATTGCACATAAAATGTGATGTTAAATTTTTAGCATTTCTGTGTACTGGTTTGTTTTCTATCAGAAAAGAAGAATGTGAACATTGCAGAAGAATATGAATTGGGTTGTTCGGAAAGTCATTTCGTTTTTTTTAAATACTTGTTTTAAATGTATTTTTTATATTAATAATCATTAATAATCATTGACTATATTATTTATTTTAGCAGTTGGTAATCAAGGTTAGATTTGGAAAATTTTGGAATAGTTAAAAACATTTATATTTGATTTTTAACCTATCAAAGATGGAAAACAAGAATCAGCATTTACGGCATGTATTACTTTTTTACTTCTGAAAATGTAAAAGTGCTGTACAAGCAAGAAGAAAATTATGCGAAGTGTATGGAGAAGATGTGTTGACAGAACACCAATGCCAAAACTGGTTTAAAAAATTTAGATCCGGAAATTTTTATTTTAAAGATTCTTCACGTTCCGGAAGGCCCATTGAGACCGACGAAGAAATAATAAAGGCATTAATTGATTCAAACCGGCGAATAACAACTCGCGAAATTGTCCAGATATTACATTTATCTAATTCGACCGTCCATGATCATTTGAAGCGCCTAGGTTTTACATCAAAACTCAACACATGGATTCATCATAATCTTACCGAACGAAATTTATGCTGTCGTTTTGACATCTGCGATATGCTTCTCAAACGTCAAGAAAATGATCAATTTTTGAAGCGCATCGTCACTGGAGATGAGAAATGGGTAGTCAACAATAATGTAAAACGCAAGAGATCTTGGAGTAAAAAAGATCAACCTGCTTAAAGCACTTCGAAAGCTGACATTCATCAAAAAAGTGATGCTATCTGTTTGGTGGGATTTCAAAGGAATCGTATTTTATGAGCTTCTTCCTGACAAAACTACGATAAATTCGGACGTCTACTGTCATCAGCTGGATAAATTAAATGAATCCCTTAAACACAAAAGGCCAGAATTGATCAATAGAAAAGGTGTAGTGTTTCACCAAGATAATGCCAGACCTCATACAAGTTTGGTAACTCGCCAAAAGCTTTTACAGCTTGGATGGAACATCATGTCTCACTCACCATATTTTCCAGACCTCGCACCTTCTGATTATCATTTGTTCCGATCTTTACAAAATTATTTAGATGGTAACACTTTTGGATCGAATGAAGATATTAAAAATCACCTGGAAAAGCTTTTTAGCAGCAAAGAACAAATATTTTATGAACGTGGAATCATGTCACTGCCAGGAAGATGGAAGAAGGTATTGGACCACAATGGTCAATATGTATTTCAATAAAATAATTAATCGTCATAAAAATTTGTCTTTTACTTTAATACAAAAAAAACGAAATGATTTTCCGAACAACCCAATATTATACAAATAAATGACGTTAATTGTACAAAGGCTCTCGGTCCATTATCTTCTAAATATCTAAAGATATAATTTTCTGATTTTTTAAAAAAATCTGTTTGATTGTTAGTTGAATTATTTTTGTTTTACAACGGAAAGAAAAATGATTTTTCCAATAAATATGTAATATTTACCTAAGCAGAAATCCCACATTTATTCAGCTCAACAGTCTGCTTCTTTCTTTTGAAGTGCCAACATTGGGAAAGCAATATTCATATAGAATAATGACAATTTATTCATTCAATTTTCTATTATTACGGCACATAAGAATAAACCCAAAAATCAATTTTAAAATATCCAAAATCCAGTTTGTGTCAATTTGTTTGTATTTAGAAATATATTTTAATAAATCTTTTCTTGACTCAGTTAAAATAATGAGACAAAGCAATATTTGAAAAAAAAGCAATTTATTTTTTTAATAATAAATTTGAAGAAGGGCAAATTGTTTTTATAAATTAAAAAACACTATTTTGTAAAATCAAATATTATTATGGCAATATATTTCGACGGAATATCCATTATCATCATACACTTCTGACCAGACCTATTTATTTGTCCCACGATCAAATGATGAATGTTAAATTTTACCATACTGTTATAGTATACACTCATACCTCGCTATACGGCCGCTCTTTATACGACTTTTCGCTATAACGGCCTACTTTAATTATGGCACTTTCGATTTACGGCCTAGAATTTTTCGTTATACGGCCAAAAAAAATTTTTGAAAAAAGTGTGAAAAAAACATTAATATACATATTTTCTAGGCCGTATCTAGGAACGTATCTAGGCCGTATATCGAGGTATGAGTGTAGTATAATATAGTGTAATGTATTCCCCCATGCTTCAGTATCATACAATAAGACTAAACTGGTCACTAAAAGGTTTCAAGTGAACCGAATAACAATACTTGATTGGTCCAGTTTTAACCTTGAATATAATATCTCTTCTATATCTGGTTGAAGAGATAGATAGAATATAGTACATTGAGGCGACCTCGGATCAGTGCAAAAAAACTAATTTCATTAATCTTAAGGAGAATCAAAGAAGTTCTTAAAAATAATTACAATGCTACAAAATATTGATTATTATGCACTTATACTGCAACTTAGATTTTTTCAAACTACTTTCTCCTATTTTTCGTATTTAATCATTTTAAACAAACTTTTTGATACTTTTTAATAATGAATTCGCATTTAATATTTAGTTTTTAATTCATCCAATCACTGATTACTGTATGTGGATGATGTATACTGCAAGAGTATGACTGCACATGAATAATGCTTTTATCTGAATATAAATAGTGTGGCATAAAATGCCACGCACGAAAATGAATATAATCATTTATGTGTGTGATGCTCGAAAAAGCAATAGTGAAAAAATTCTAAATAAAAAAAACAAAACACACGATTGTTTTAATGTTTCAATGTGCAAAAAAATAAATAGAATTTTAAATTGGAAAATATAGATGTCAATTATCGTTCAAAAGTAAAAATTGTCTATTTGAGTTCGGTTTTTCTTCTTTGTCGTGAACTTCGTACTACAAATTCATGCAGCGCCCGAATAACCATAGTAACCCGCGGCAAAACAAGGCGGTTGGACCGAATCCGGTACTGTTATGCTCAAGCTGTCGCCACATCGTTGGCCAACATGATCTCACCAGTCGAACTGGCCGATCGTACAGCCTGCCGCTCCGGGTTTTACTGCTCGACGTGGAACTGTTGTGAATCGGTCGCTGGACCGACACACGGCCGGTGTCCGCTGGACTCAACCGATACACAGCTACTGCCAGGTCACTGCGCCGAGCTTTTCGGGTACAAACTTCCCAAATGTTAAAGAAATACCGGTCACCACAGCTGGATCCGGTGGCCGGCACCTCAATGTGTTATTTGAGACTACCACTGACACTTGTTGTATAATGAATAATAATGAACCAATAGCACCGACATGATCTATATATTTTGACTTTTTTGGTAGTTTCTTGTTATTGATTGTTGTGTCTTTTCAAAAAAGAAAATCATACATATAGGGTTACATATAATTTTCATACTTAGCTTTTACTGTAACTAACGTTTAATATTCAAACTAATGAACAGAAACAAAATAATATAAAAATCTAAAATTTACCGATTTAAAATGACCTTCTGGATCTTTAAGAACTATATCATAGTTGACCAGTGGTATCCAATATATTGGAATATTAATGTATACAAATTTATTTTTGATAAAATTCTGAATTAATTTTTTTATTAATTATCAGACTGTATAAATTAGTACTTCAACTAAAGTGTGGATCCAAATACGAACATCAAATTCTAAAGTTATTTCCCCACTTTGTCTAGACAAAGGCCCCAAGTCACAGGCAATGGGAACACATCTGGCACTTCCATTCAAGCAATCCTGATTGGAAATAATATTTTTAACACCAATATATTTGTACATAAATCATATATTGTAAATATAATATGGAATAATAGTATTAAGAACGCTAATTGGATTTTCAATACATTTATTGATATAACAACTTAATTGCAACTAGGATAATTTTCCACAATACCTTTGTAGCTAGTCATTGTTCTTGATTGAAAAATTTTGAATTCTTTTTCTAAACGACTTATTTTTCACCATTACTGTATTGTATGTCATCCATGACAATACAATACCAAAATATTTTTATATGATTGGATGAATCACATTGACCAATGGACGATGTTTATGATGCCAAGTTAATAACAAATATAGATAATGTATCCATTTTTATTTTAGTAATGCTGCTACTATTATATTTAATAAATAAAAGACAGAGACGAATGTCATTTTGGGAATTCTAGTGGATTCGATATTTAAATTATTTGTTACTTCAAGTTATAAATGTAGTTGGTAGCCAAACACTTCAATCATTCTTTGACCATGAAAGTTATAAATTTAAAAATAGTTCAATTAAAGCCTTAGTCGTAAGAAGTTTTGTTTATTAAATTTTCATACGAAAATTAATCTTCAAAAAGTTCAAATGTACAACTTTTTTTTATAAATTATTATTCTTAAAAAAGTTTAAATTAGAGAAACAAAGAATGTTCTTAAAATAATATTTTTTATCAGCAATTATACTAACAAGCAACAATCAAGAAATCGGAAAAAAAGTCTTCTGTTTCGAATTTTTCTAGATGGAGTATACGAAAAAAAAACAAAATTCAATTGGGCTACCTGCGGAAATTCACTTTCAAGAAAGATATGATTGTTTTAAGAATTTTCAAATTGTGTCCATTTTTAAAGCGTGGATTACAATTATGAACATGTTATTCGTTTTATACGAGAGAATGGAATGAATACAGTTCAAGAATAGCATTCAGGCATGAGTAGATGTTACATGGGAGAAGGAAATGATTAATTCCACGCCTGCCATGCAAGATGACGCATATCATTGTAATGAAAGCGTGTTACATGAGAGAATGACAATCCAAAACATTCCGGTCACCCAAGTTTTAAATTAAACTTATTTTCGCTTATCACTCTTTGCAGAAATTGCCATTTTTGTTGCAAAAAATATGAAAAGTGAAGATGTAAAGTTAGCTCAATTCAAAAAGGAACCTGTTGAAGATGAAGGTAAGTCCCTTTCACAACATGAATGTTTTATTAAAATTCCAGTAAGTCAGATTCTTTTTGTTAGATCCAAGTTCCTCCAGTTCACAAAAATCTACAAACTTATTGGAGCCCTGTCAAGAAATCTCATTGTCAAAATCTTTAGATACAAGAAAGAAGCAGTCGACTTTTGCAAAGGTGGAGCAAGAAGAAAGTATTCCTTTGGTTTGTTCAACAAAAGTTCAGACCAGTGAATCATTTACATAGCCTTTAAAAATGAGAAAACTACTTGAATTATGTAGAACCCATGAGGATAGATACCAGCAAATTTGTAACCACTTACTAGAAAAAGCAAAAAATGCATGGGAGAATGAAATTCCGCTTCACATTATGACTCTTCAAGCCTGGTAAATGATGGAAACTCAACAAGTTGGATTGTTAAATTTTCATGCTTCTACAGAATAGTTACATAAGTTCAAATCCTGTAATAAGATTGTATCACACAAAATTACAAAATTCATCACTCGAACATCATTTCAGAGCATGAGGGATACTCAACGGGCAGCAGAGGATTTTGTGAAAGACGTTAATCCATACATACAAAATGGGCTGTCTCATGTATACAACATCAACCAGTCAAGGTTCAACAAAAAGCTTCATTCCGGTAGAACATTAGCTCTAAATTTCTTCGCTAACCCATAGCCACACCGGTTATTTTAGTTGACAGTGACTTACTTTCGCCCATGATGAAAGTACTGATCAAAAAGTCAGGCTCATTTGGTCCTCGTGTGTCTAAAACTATGTTTCTTAATGAAAATATCCATTGCATGGCTTCAAAGTCAGGAATAGTTACGAAGAATAAAGTCAAAGATTGGTTTGAAAATGTGTTTTTCCCTAACGTAGACTCACCCACAACAATGATGCTGGATTCCTTGACAACACAAAACAACGAAGAAATTTCATTCTCCGTTAAACCACATAATGTGGATTTTCATTATATAACTATTCCTCCTGGAGCTACTGGGATTATTCAGCCCCTTTATGTCGATGTATTACCAGCATGGAAAAATTTTGTGAGAAAGATTTTGGACTACGTCATTTTGAACGATATCGATGTTGTATTGGCCAAAGGGTATCATATTGACACAAATAGTATCATCAAGCTACAATCCTTGGCTCGAAACTAATTTTCAAACCCCAGATATAGACCAATGTTTCGTTACGCTTGGTTCAAAAATGACTATTTGTAAGATCGAGAACACTTTGTAACTCCTTAGCAATTTTGCTTCGATTTTACGACCTTACAATGCCCTTTTTGTGGTGCACAAAACTTTATGAGGTATTCGTGGTGTAAAGTCTACCTGTGTTTTGACTATTTCTACACTTTTCGTCACACTTTGTACAGTAATTAATGTTTCCTTCGTTCAAAATTTCACTGAAATTAAAATTTATAAAGCTTTTATCTTTCTTGAAAGTGAATTTCCGCAGGTAACCCGATTGAGTTTTTTTCTTCTTTTTGTATACACCATCTGGACAAAATTCGAAACAGAAGAATTTTTTTCCGAGTTCGTAGTTGTTGCTCGTAAGATTATTCTCCACATCAAACAATTACAATTAAATTCTTACCTATCATTTTAAGCGGTTATGAGGATCAATGCTTGTCAATACTAGAATTCAAAATTTCATTTTTACCGTATTACTGCTCATTTATTGAGTGCGCTTTGCTGATAAATTGTCAGCATACTGAGTATCTATTAATTCTATTTTAATCACTATGATTTCTGGTCATTTTACTACCAGAATAGAAAATTCAGCACTAATTAACGTTTCTTTTGCTCTTACGATTGCGAGATGGAAGTAATAGCGAGAAAGCAAAAAAATGAAAAACCGAAAACTTAATGGGAAGAAGGAAGGAGTTTCAAGACAAATTGGTAACGGTAGTTGAAGATTAAATCGAAAGAGAGAAAGGATTGCGACCAACACCAATTGGAATTTGAAAGGACCATGAAGATATTTGAAGGCCTAGTAAATTTGGGGAAGGAATTAAACCATCGAGATGAAGCCGCCAAGTTATAGAAAAAAAGGATGAGATCGAGGAGAAAAATAATGAATTTCAGGCAATATTTGAAGCAAAGATAAAAAAGGGAAATGAACCTTCCATTACTGCATAGAAATTTATGACACTTCCATTAACGTAACATTCATGATATGTAGGCTTGAAAAAACGATAGAGCAATAAAAATAGTAATTGTCTTCAAATTTCAAGCAAAAACTGCAACACCAGCAAAGATATTAACATTTAAAAGGGTTTCGGTCAAATGACCGAATTCCAAAAGACTTAATCCCAAATGATAGAGATTAATTATTACAAAATTTATTATTCTAAAATAAAGTAAATTTAAAATAAGTTGTTATGATGAATATTTTTAATGTTATATACGTCACTATATATTATTATGTTATTTTTTATTTTAAATTGAGATTTTTTTATTTTAAAATGAATGTTTTTCCATTAAAATTCAAATTTTAAATGCCTTAAAATTATAAAAATAAAAAATGGAACATTCTCAATTTTATATGAAAAAAAATTTCATTTTAACATAAAAAATCTCAATTTAAAATGAAAAAAAACCTTATTTATTTTAAGAAAATAATTTAGTTCAGATCTGAACACTATGAAAAGAAACTTTTAAAAATGCCAATTGTATAGCCAAAGGTTTTTTTAAGGTTTCCAGCTTGGTGTAACCTAAGAAAATGTGGGTGTACAGTATAACATATTTATTTTTACTTAAATATTGTTACATCACATATATACACTGGATTTAAAGGGTTAGGAACAAAATAATGTCTTATACTTATTAAATAAGTATATAGTTATAGATGACCTTGTGTGGGAGCGTGTGTGCGAGAGGGAGAGAGAGTGGGTGGTATAGCAGTGTGTGTATTTTTTAATGAGCCCATGCTTTACCTATAAATAGCCAAATTTTTGGGTATACATCTACAAAAGTTGGGTGAACCTTGTACACTCAAAATGGCCTTAAAATACCCTGGTATAGCCATGTTTTGCAACGCTAAAGAATTTAATTAGGAACCTTGATTCATTTCTAATGAATTCCATATCTTCCATAAAATGTTCTCACCATTTAATTCGTTATAAAGACCGTTGGATTTAAAATTATTAAATAAAATATTCGAAGCTTACTATAAGCACAATGTTTTCCCAGTTAGATTTTACCAAAGAATTCGATTCTTTGGAATAAAAAATTGTTTTTTTACGAAGTTTTGGTAATTTTGGAATGATTTCAGGAATAGAAACATTTGTCAACAAAACATCTTCAAGTTTGGGATTTTTATTATTGTCTTGTGAAATCTGTTAAATAGAAATACAAATCAACAGCCATCGTCCATCAGAAAGACTCACTCTTGTGTTAATAATATTGGTAATATTTATAATGGATTGAGCATCACAAGTTATGTTTTTATTTCCAGTACTAATAGCAAATCTTGGAGTACGCAGTAAATATAACATGAATTGGCCATGATCTTCTTTGGGATTTCCTGCTATTTCCCATGGAAAATAAATCACAAGTTTTGAGGACAACACAACACTATTCTGAATATTGTTTGCTAGCTAATATAATATATAAATAATTGAATTAGGTAAATATTTCCTTACTGTGACAGTAAATTTCATTTTCGGTCCGATCTTTTCTTCGCTGGTAATTCCATTGAAACCTAAAATAGGATTCTCTCTGTAGGGATAATTGTCTGGAACCACCAATCTGCAAGACAGCATGAACTGTAAATATATTGGAAAGAAACAATTCGAAATGAGAAGTTATAGTGGTTATTTTAAGTTGATTGAAGAAGCTCATTCATGAGATAATTAATTGATAGTATATTAAAAGGGCCCCCTGGTATGTTAGTTACGGTCAAGAAACTTACAGCTTATCTTCAAAGGACCAGCCATTAATTACTGAGATTTCAACACCATATGCTTTGGGGACACCTCGTTTGATTATAGAAATTAAGTATATTAGTTTGATAAAGTAGACTATATGAAAAAAGTAATGGCGTTAGTGCTCTTAATTATGTGGCAGTGGGGTCCCTAGAATAACTGCATCTAGTAAAGTTCAAATGTTCCACAAGTAAAGGAAAGAAAAGAATATATTCCCTTTATTCCTTAAATGCATATTGTTGTCAATCGTCTACATTCCTGTTTTACTTAATTTTGTCGAAAAATCTACATGTGTACGTTAAGGAATACACGTTTAGTAATACACCATAGGTAATAAATCATCTACGAATGAAAACCTTTGACATTATTTTTGGAGGTAACATATTTTTTATTAGGGTGAGTAATATAGTTCATTTTATTTTTTATATTTCAAAACAAAAAGTCATGCATTTAAGGGTTAAGGGTTAACTGAACATGTTCCCTATTGGAAACTCTAGTTCTAGTTGCTTTGGCGTTTAAATAAAATTTTTTTCGATTCTATTTTTTAAATAAACAATAACAAAAATTCTATTTTTTAAATTTTTCCTATATAAATATTCAAAATATCAATCTTTCATCTGTGTGGGAGAAACACAATCCTAAATACAATGAAATTATTTCTCCTTGATATGGTTTTGCTTAATTGTTTTCAATGATAAATTAAATGTTCATATGAAATAAATTACCAATATACTGCTGGTAATGATTATGTAATCAAACGTCATCAGTAAATCATTTAAAAACCCTCAACAAAGTTGTCGAGAGTGCATTTTGAACGTTGATTTTAGGATCCAAAGATCTTATACATAATGCTTCACATGTCACTCTCTCCGAATAATTCTTAAATTGAGTGCACAGAATTTTAAAGTTGTAGATGTTTATGTTCCCTTTACAATGTTTAATACGTCCAGCAATGTTACTTCCACTGTGTTAGAGATGACTCTTATAGAGATGATGCGAAGTCTCTCCAATGTATGTGACATTACATCCATTACACGTATATTGGTAAATGAGATCGAAACACAATTCTAACGGTTTGAAGATTTATACCAATTTATACTAAACATACCTTTAATTTTTTGGGTACGGGAAATTATTTTTAAATTTATTGTATTATCTACTGTTTTTAAAATAAAATTTTTAAATGTTTATTAACCTTCTGAATAAGGTACGGTTAAAATATATCGAAGTTCTAAATATATTTTTTGTAATACTAATAACAATTTCAATTGACTTTTGAATTTTAATTTCAATAATTTGCCATTTTTAACAAATTTATTTAAAATTACCAATATATAATAATTTTACAACATTAATCAATTATAAAATATTTATTTTACTAAATGTTTAGAGTTATAAGACCCTTCCAAGTTAAAAAAAATATATTTCTTACGCTTTTAAATCAATGTCTGCAATCATTTTCATCTTTATTTTCAATGATATTGGTTTGATGAGTTGCTGTGGAGACATTCTGAATAGACGTATAACCTTTCATAAGTTTACTTTGACTTACGCTTCTACAGAAATATTGATATAAACAAATTGCTTGGCACTTTGGATGAAATCATTGGAAAGGGAAAACTCAAAGGTTGAACTGTCGGACTCTTGAGGATTGAGAGGACTCGTGACGGAATATATAAAACCTGTTGAAGTGATCATTCGTCTTTCCTGAAAGATTTTAATGATATTATTTGATACTGAAAGATCGACATATCTTACTGGACTATTCGATGAAACGATAATATTCTTGGAATCAAAATTTAATTTAATATAAGTTCTATAAGCTCGGTTTTCAATTGAACTTGCAATATTTTTTATTATAATATATAATTTAAATTTAGATATATTCCCTAAATAGAGTAGATAATCTTCGCCATCTCTAAAATTGAAATGTAAGAATATTTTCTAAAAAATGAAATAACTTTTGTAAATCCAGTTTTGTTTCCATAGTAAGGACCGGTAGACACGACCCGGGACCGCAACCAGCACCGAAATGAATCTGAAGTATAAATCTTTAATTAAGAAACATATACTCAGATTAAAATAAACAATATTTATAAAAAAACACAAAAAAATATGTTAGAAAATAATACCAATAAATTAACTATACCGATTTTTAATTTTATGGCTTAAAGAATCAATTAAACAGGGGAAAGAATCATAATGTGATGCATTCAAAATGAACCTGTTCTGACAAGGAAAAATGTATTTTAAGACGTGACACTTTTTACAAGATTTATACCTGTGTATTGTAAATATTGGTTTTGTTTTACTTGATCGATTTTTTGTAAGAACATTTCAACGGAAATTCGAATTTTCATCTTAGTCATGATTTTAGAAATGGAGTTCTTATTTTTACAAAATAAGAGTGTTTTTCATTATATCCGAATTATTATTTATTCATACTCCTCCTTTCTACTCAAATTCTAATCGATTTTAACTTTGAGTGTTATTGGCTAATTACTATTTGTTACGATTCAATGAAATTTTAAATAAAATGAATTTTGATACGATTAAATTTTTTCTTTTTGAACCGATTTTGTGATTCAAATATTTTATTTAAACATATTTGAACAGAATTATTTTTGTGTGATTCTGAATTCAAATTTTTGAAAAAAAACATTTTTAATCTCGATTATTTTGACTACATCATTTTGCAAAGAAACCTAGAATTTATTATTTTTTTGACATTAAATTATTCTAAAATGAACTCTTCAAATTATAAATCAAAATGGACCCAGCAAAACGAGTCCAAGCTTCCAGTCTTTATGAGCATCTCTGCTACCACCGTCCGCTTTTTGCGGCAACCTGGGCATCGGGCGGAACACAAATGTCCAGCAAAATCTTTGCTCTACAGCAATCAATAAGCCTGGCAACTATAAAATATTAGTAGAGAAAGTTTACAGGTTAACAGTCTCCGCCAAATCAAATGCTTTGGGCATCAGATTTTCTAGAGATTTTTTTCCATTCCTTGACTGATCTATTAATGCATATTTAAATGTAAAGCCTTAAAAACAACTTGACCCTTTAGAAACAATATTGATATACTTTACAGACAAATTTAGTTACAGAGGATAAAAAACAATTCAGTATTTACTTTTATGAAACAAAAAATGAGTTGGAAAAGTGGAAATTGTCTAGATGGAAGTCAATTTTTAAATGCTGGTAGTACCTGTTGGGAGCGTTCATAAAATATAAAATTTTTGAAGCTTATCAAATTATTAAATAAACAATTACATTCCGTAAAAATTGTTATAAATATGTTAAAATAAGATTTTCAGAAATTTAATGTAAAAATTAATTTAAGTAAGAAATAGAATAAATTTTACGATAGGGTTATTAAAAGATTTATGTAAAAATTTATTAT
>MQRK01220734.1:0-19076 GCA_001938485.1 Girardia tigrina
GCGACCGTTGCTAAGGTGATCGCGACCGTTGCTATGGTAACCGTGACCGTTGCCATGGTAACCGCGACCGTTGCCATGGCAACCACGGTAACTAGTTACGAACCCCCCCCGGGGGGGGGGTCTGGTGGAGAACATACATTTTTCCCCTACTTATATTTATCATCGGATACACTAGTATCCTCTGGTATTCCGATTCAGACATTTTCTAAATAACATTCCCACGCCCGAAGCATATACTCTTCACATGCTATCAAATATCTTCCCATAATTCAGTCTCGCGTAACAGAGTCGCCGTCATCGGTAAACAGGTTCGGAAATCAATCGTCAAGATTTCCTGAGTAGCTCCTGTGGTTAATTAAACTTTACGTCTTTCTATCAATTTTATCTCAACTGATCCGAGGCCCAACCTTTTCACCTGTCTTATTGTTTGTCCGGTCGTATTAATTTGGAGTCAGTTTGGTTGTTGATTAAATTTTCATAAATTTATTTAATTTTTATTTATTCACAAGTGTTAGAGCTTCAAGTACGGAGGAGGCTCGTTTGAACGATAATTAGCTTCACTTTTACAATAATAATATTAATGAAATAAAAATAATAATTATAAAAAAATAACGAAAATAATAATTATAAAATTATTAAAATTATAAAATTATTCTAATAATTAAAATATTAAGAAAATCCTTCATTTTAAATTCCAGACGGAAAATGCAACATTTCAAGTCTCAAGACGATTCAGTGATTTCGATTGGTTAATGAAACATTTGTATCGGAAATTTCCTTTGCAAATTTTACCGGTGAAAATTTTTATATTCGATTGAATTTTCTGTTATTATAAAACTAGTATAGGGGGTTCCAAATAAAATTCGTTTTTATATAATTGTATTCCAAAGGGTTAAAAATCAATTTCATATGCATGTCAAGTTTTATTTGTAACAAATTCAATCACATAACATTTAGCAAAACAAGAAAATTTCGAATGAAGTGGGATAATTATTTATAAATAGGTACCACCATTTTCAATTACTCTGCCGACATTGGTTACAAAGTCAGTAAACTGTTTGGTATATACCTCTGGAGTAAACGTTACAATAAAATCTCAGATCTTTTCCTTTACCAAATCTTTCGTTGATAAAGTGTCCAAGCCTCGGAATGTCTCAAAGTTTCTAAAGATATAACGATCCATTAAATTCAGATTAGGATAATAAGGGGGCTGTAGGAGTAGGTTGATATTCTTTTCTTCCAGCCAATTTTGTACTCTCCTGGCGACATGCGGACGAGCATTATCATGCATGAGAATTGGACGTGTAATATGAAAATATGTAAACATTCGCGATAGGAATTTCAAATACCTTTCTGCATTAACGGTTTCTCGATGATTCAAAATCTCAAAGTAGGCGTCACCATGAAAATTTGTGGCCATTAGCCATATAAACTTTTTTCACGCATCACTCTTTTGGTTACCGTTGGTCTGTCGCCCCCAAATTCGACCCACGTCCTGATGGATGACAAAGATGGTAAATGTCGAGCATTTATCCACTTCTCATCTGTAACAAACAATCTTTTGCTAATGTTGCGAGACATCGTAACACATCAAATTTCTTTGCATCCTGACACACGAGTTTATTTTTGAGTTTCGCTCAAGTCATATGGAACCCGTGGTGCCTGGACACTGATCTTTTGAAGTTATTGAATAAGAATAGTAGACTTGGCGATATCAGTGATCATAGAGAGACTGGTGAGGCTCGAGGACTTGTCAGCCTCAATAAAACCACGAATGTCTTCTACATTTTCTTGAATTGCAGAAGTTCGCCGTCTTCTAGATCCTTCTTACAGATTAAAGGAATCAAATTTACCATCATAAAATTCTTTCACAATTTGCTACACCCTTCTGACAGTAATTATCTCTCCCAAGCAACCGACATTTTTACCGCCTTATGGAAATAACGCGGTCCATTCTTTGTTAGAGTCAAGAGGAAAAACTTCTTTTCTTCTAAAGTGCTATGCTCCTCATGGACCGTGTTGTTACTAAAAATGAGAAGAGCATAACATGAAAATTAAATACATGAAAAATTAAATATTTTCGATAAATCTCTATTGCTTCTAAGTCCACACTATCATATATATCAAAAATAATTAAATGCGAATTTTTTTTGGAACTCCCTCTACATCAAAAAATCAGAACTATAAAGCCGATTAAAACATTTTGCTTTCATCTTTATTAATTTCGACGGATGAACAAAGGAATATTAAATAGAATCCAACTTATACACTTCATAGAGAACTGCCACAAAAATTATAAAACTAAAGGGTAGATGCAGAGACATCATTGATGATTATTAGTTGCATTGACATTATCTTCGATGATATTTGATTCCAGATTAGATATCATAATTTAACACAAAAATTTATTAATGAAAATTTCACACAAATTTAAACAAATTTCTTTATCGCCAAAATCCATTTATTAAATTTTCTTTAAAATCAAATATCTACTTTTTTCTAAATTTAAAAAACTTTCACTATTAAAATTTATCTCTGAAATTTACTGCTTTTGTTAAAAAATATTTAACTTAACTTTAACTTTTAATTTCTTTCAAAGTGATCTCGTTCTACATCATAAATTTTACCCAATTTATTGTTTTTTAAACAGTTTAAACTTCCTTATTTCTTAATTTAAAATTTTTACTACATACTTAAGCTGTCCCAAAAGTCCTCAGGTGGCCTTTAAAACACACTAATATTTTACCAAATTTAACCAAATTTGGACTGAATATTATTCAGACTGTCATAAATACTGTGTTAAAATTTCAAAGCATAAAATTTGAAACTTACCAAAAAAATAATATTATTAACCAACAAAAAAAATTAGATGCAGCGATTTTAAAAATATATTTAAAAAAATATTTTAAAAATTTCTTAAGCAACAACATATTCACCATTGTTGTCAATAACCAACTGACAATAGTTAAAAAGTTTATCTAGTTGATTTTTTAATGTTTCTGTTGATAAAGAATTAAAAAAGAATTTATAACATTCTTCAATTTCTTCATGTGATTTGAAAACATGATTTTTTAAAACTTTTCTTCATTTTTGAACACAAGAATCTGTCACACAGATTAAAATTTGGACTATAGGGCGATTGATAAATTTTATCAATTTTTCTTCTTTCAAAAAAGAGTTGTATCTTTGCTAGAATGAGGTTTTGCTTTATCATGCCACCACTTAAGTTCCTTTAGCTTGATGCTGTTAGATCTAAGTTTCCGCAATTTTTCACCGGTATCATGAACAAAGTTCACATACTCCTCGGAATCAATCTTGGTACCATATGGCAGTGCTTTTACTTTAAAACGTTTGTTGCAGGTAAAGGTTACAAAAACAAGAGATTTTTTATCAGTCATTGGCGATGGCTTTGGTGGAACACTTTTGGTGGAACAGAATTAGAAGGAATCCAAACTTTGTGATCTTCTTTCTTTCCTCTACCTTGGAAAAAGACCCATGTCTCATCCTCGATCGCTATGTTGGAATATGCTTCATCACCCATCTGTGAAATTACATGGCGTATATGCTTTGCAGTGTTAATGCGTTGTTGTTTATTAGCAGGAGAAAGTTCGTGAGGGACCCAAACAGAGCAAACTTTTTTGTAATGAAGTTTTTCACACAAAATTTTGTGCACTGTATTTTTGCCTAAAGAAAGTTCATTTTCAATATAACGCAAAGACGCATTTGGAGCTTCATCAATCACTTCTTTGACTGATTTAATTTTTTCATCGTCTATTAATGACAGTCTGCCACTTCTTGATGAATCGTCAAAGGATGTGCGCTTTTCTTTTTTAAAATCAGTCAACCATTGTTGAATAGTTTTCAGTGCTGGGTGATTTGCGTCTTCCCATGCCTGATGAAGTTACTGAAGAATTTCTGTAGCAGAGAATCCTCTTTTACTTTGAGTTAGAACAAAAAAAACGTTGGCAATATTTATTTGGTTCCATTGTTAAAACCCGCTTGATTTGAATTCACTGCACTATTAAAATTTCAATACTTTAATAAAACAAAATTTTACTTTTTTTTAATTTTATGCTTTGAAATTTTAACACAGTATTTATGACAGTCTGAATAATATTCAGTCCAAATTTCGTTACATTTGGTAAAATATTAGTGTGTTTTTAAAGGCAACCTGAGGACTTTTGGGACAGCCTAAGTATTTTCTTTTAAAAATATATCGGTTTTAAGTAATCTAGACTTTTTTAACTTACGATTTTTGGTTATTTTAAATACTATGAAGTATTTTAAAAACCTTTTTTTTAGTTTTTTAAACTCGTATTACTTTTTTTGTTTTACATAATTATTTAAATTTTGTTAAAATTTTAAATTAAAAATTCTTATAAATTATTTGGTTAATTGAAAATTTAACTCATAAACATCAAATAAATGATAATGGTACTAATAGTACCGTAAATGCCCAACACATCTCAGACAAAAGACATACAGAAACTTTGAATCTGATTGTAAATATTGTTATACGAGTGTCTATCGGGTTCTTGGATATTTTCGAACAGGACTTTTCCGCCAAGGACATTTCCGCACACGGATTTTAACGAATTTTGATATATCAAAATAAAAGTTTGATTGAAAATTTTATCTCGATATTACGAAGTCAGAGTAGGTATATCATATGTATGATACGAAAAAATATAAATGAATGATACAAAAAGATGTATAAAGCTTCGTACAACTCTGGTATTAATGATGTGGATCGCATTTTGGTGATCGGAGATAGAGATTTGTTGCTACAACTGGATAACAAAGACGAAATATATGGAGATGGAACATTTGATAAATCACCTTCCATATTTTATCAGTTGTATTCATGGCATTGTCAAGTGGGAAATACCCTATGTGTATTTTCTTCTTCAGAAGAAAGGTGAATCAGTCTATAAGACGGATGTTTCAAATCATAAAAAAATGCTGCGAAAGTTTTCATAATGTTCTCTACTCAATTTTTCATTGTTATTGTTTGATGGCCTAAAGCATGATATTAGCTTCATCGTTTAACTCTGGCCAATTTTCGATCTGGTCGTTATCAATCTACACAATCAATTATCCAACGCTGTAAAAAAATTATTACGATGAAGTTGATAAATTAGGCTATCTACGGCATATTGCTTCTTTATACTAAAATTGTTGTATTTTATTTACAATTATGTTGTAATTATTTTATCCGTGTATTTTTTTCCATAAAAGTCCGTGTGTGGAAATGTCCGATCACAGTCTATCGGTAGTACCGATTTGGTACTACTAACGAGAACGATCAATGAGTGATCACGAATGTGGTTTTGGCTTTTCGGTTCCCTTTCTTTTCGAAGATCCCTTTCCTCATTACACTATATGTTCTTATACAGTCAAAGCCCTTCAAAACCATGGTACAAGGGATCATGATTGGTCATTTTTTAGATGCAAATCAAAACGTACCCGTACACTGAAGGTTCGAACTATTGTATCCAACGCCGTGTGATAAGAGCAGAAGCTCTTGTATTTTTTGAGGTTTCCACTCGATATAGAGTCTATGATTATTTACCTAGTGCGTCAATGCTGAGTATCGTAGTTTACTATATAAACACATTATCCGTCACAGGTGGGTGAAGCTTATTATATTAACATGGCAAGAAAGTTTTTTCCGTTACTCTCCACTTCTAAATAAGAAAGAAAATTACCATTCTAATGCTATTTTTTGTTAATTCATGTTTATAAATATTTTTTGGCAAAAAATCAACCGATATATGTATATTAATTTGTGTCATATGATCACTTTTCATATTGGATTTAAAAGGTTGACGGTAAAAATGGAGTTTTCAAAATCTAACAGTCGATTCTATGCATACGTTGAGTGGAAAAATGGAACGACTGCAACTGAAACCTATAGAAAGTTGTTCAATGCCTTCCCTGATGATTGCCCAACGGAACGCACAATAAGAAACTGGTTCTCTGATTTTACCTCAGGCAAGCGGCTATCGTTGGACGATCACCCACGAAGTGGACGTCCTTCAGCAACAACAACTGATGATTTGATTGAAGAAGTTAGGAATATAATTGAGCAGGATGAAAGAATGTCTTTAAGACACATAAGTGAAATGCTTGATGTCAACAAAGAATCAATAAGGACAATCCTCCATGAAAATTTGAACAGAAAAAAGATTTTGAGCATCTGGGTGTCTTATCAACTGACTGATGATCACAAACGACAACGTATTGAATCGTCAAGAAATTTTTTGCAACCTGTGCAACAATATGGGAAAGAATACTTGATGAAACGATGGATAACAGTTGATGAAACGTGGATATCATTTTCCCCTACATTATGGAGATCCGACTTACGAGTATGAGCAAGTGGAGATGATCTTCGACCACATGCTGTTCAAAACAAAAAATTTGGACGAAGAACAATGCTTATTTTGGCATTCACAGCTGATGGTAAGTTTCACATCGAAGTAACAAAATCTGGTGAGGCTATCAATTCTGAAAGATATACAGAATTCATTCAAAATAGTCTTGCGAAGTTTAGTAAAGACAGACGACGAGTGAATATGCGAGAAATTCTTTGGTAGCATGATAATGCTCGACCACATTCATCCAAGTTTACCACGGAATTTTTTCAGAAAAAAAACATGTTGAATTGATTAAAGAAGCTCCATATTCGCCTGATTTAAATCAGTGTGACAAATGTCTATTCAAATTTTTAAAAGGATCACTAAGAACATCATTTACAAGTGAGGAAGAGGTCTTACAAGCGGTCAGTGATATTTTGAGGAATCTTTCACTAGAAAAACTTTCACGTGAATTTGATAAACTTTTTACACGTGCTGAAAATGTTATTTGTTGTAATGGTGAATATACTGTTGTGTACAAATATATATTTGTTGCTTTATATTTGTTTTATTTAGAAATTAGAAATACAGAGGAGTAACGGAAAAAACTTTTTTGCCATATTAATAGATAGGGTGGTACGACAATTAATCATACAACATTTAACCATATGGGAAAATAATAATGAAATTATATTTAGAGAAAATTTATAGAAAGTATGAATTAAATAATCAGGACCGGAAAACTGTTATTTTTAATAATAATGAATAAGTTTATTTGCAATCAATAGCAAGAGGTATTGTTCATTGGAGATTATAAAAAATGTTTTAATGTTTTATAAAAAGTGTTTTATTTTTAAATTCATCAACAATAAGTGTAGAAATTGCATCAATTCAATTTTCCGGAACACTAGACATTGTCAAAAGTAATAATTAATTGAGTGCCGAATTTTATTGGTATTGTTCAAAACAATCTTAAAATATCGTGAATTTCGGTAATAAAACTTTTGGAATTTTAAATTATTTATTTACTGAATTAATAAATAGTTACTAAATTAATAAATAATAAATAATAAAAATAAGTTTCTTTTTATATTCATTATTCTAAAACATTAATTATTTCAAAACTATTCGAAATCGTATAATGTATCAAATATTTAAATATTTAAATTACTGCTTATGGTTAATTGTCATGGATCCAGTCATTAGATAGTTTAAGGATTGTGTAATCAATTCACAATCAGTATATCATTAAAAAAAACACTGAATAATGTGGTAGAGAATTTAGTTTTCCCGTTAATTTTAGGATCCCAAGATCTAATATATTACGCTCACATGTCACTCTCTCCCAATAACTCTTAAATTGAGTGCACAGAATTTTAAAATCTTCAGTTTTTTATGTCCTCCTTACAATGCCTTCTATGCACTTCAATATTACTCACATCTTTATAACGACTATGTTCCAGGATTCTCTTGCTGATGCCTCTCTTATCTATGTAGTGTTACACCCTTTAAATGTATATTGATAAACGAGTTCTGAAAAAAATCCTGAACTTATTTTCTATTTTGGGGTACGTGATAGAAACAAAATAATGAACCAAAATAAACAAACTGGTGTTTAGGATCGCGATCAATCTTGCAAATTTGATAATAACAATGTAGAAATTGGAAATGTTTTAACTGTTTCTTACTTAGAAGGACTTAACACATTAAAAAATAATTAATCTAACAATAACTTTCTGGCTTAATTTTTTCCGTCATTTTTACATCGATATGAATATATTCTGAATATTTGATATTCAGAGTTTATGTGTCTTCCATAAACATTTCCAAAAATCAAAGATTTGATAATAAATGTTCTTTCGCCTCACAGTAAAAATGCTTGAGCTTGATTAAAATGTGTTTATAATTCCCAGGAAAGTTCTTATTAGGTCTGGTAAAGTATTTTATCTTTAAATTATGTGTTTTAAATCAATTTATTCTGATTTAACTGACATTTTCCATTAATTTTAGGTCATTAAACACTTTTATAACAATAATTAATTTAGTCATGTGCACTCGAACTTTACAAATTAAGGGTTAATGTAATAAGAGCTGGCTAATGTGAGCAACGAATATGAAAATACTTGAATAGGTAATAGATATCAAATATAATTATAATTATAATAAAAATTATTATAGAAAATATATTTGGTATGAGTTAGTGATTACTAAATGGTTATGTTTTATTTTTACTTTTTTTTATTCGGTAAAAAAAGTAATCGAATTTTTAATAATTTTATTTTTAATAAAATATTTTTTCAATCTTAATATTAATATAAATTAATTAATAATGACTAGTATTTATTTTATATTATAAACTCTCATTGGACTTTTTCGACGAGACTCAATAAATAAACGAATTCGAGTGATGTCTTCATTCAGTAAATATAAGTCGCTTTTATAATATATAGGTTAATTGCAGTCAAGTTAATATAAACAAATATAATTAATTATAATATTTATTATATTATTTCCAAACGATAGCCGATGCCTCCTAAACGAATTTTTTCGACGACTGATAAGTTCACTCGAAAGTTTATCAACGAAAGGATGCAAGCTCTCGATCGAATGATGATTAGAATGAGTTATTTCAGAAATTGTATGGAAGATCCATTTACTCAGGCTTTTTTAAAAGCTGAGAAGCAGGTTCATTTTCATTGTATTCAGTTAATAAAATCATTATTAGTATAAATTAAATTATGATTTTATTATGTCTCATTTCAGAATATAAATAAATTCTATTTCTTAACCTTTATATCACCAAATCCGAGAGAAATTCCTTAAATATTAAAAATCCCAAAAATTATTCGTCATCAGGTCTTGACAATGGCGATATGTATATGATGGCATAATGGTTAACTTACTTCTCGGTTTTGAAAAAAAAATAAACCAAGCTCAGTTGAATAATTTTTTACAAGAACTGCTTTCCTAAATTATTATGCATTTAAATATTGAAATAGTAACAAACATTAAAATATATTGATGTTATTAATTTCGACAGATCAACCTTTATCTTCGGGAAAAACAAACAATAATACTGTATATAATAGAAATAGACTAAAAGATATTACTGATCACTACAAAATCCCTGAGTCTATTTCTATTAATACTTACCGTATTTACTCGAGTATAGGTCGGTTCGAGTATAAGTCGAAGTGTACTTTTTCGACTTGAAAAGTGAATAAAATTAAAGGTTCAAGTATAAGTCGAACAAGAAAAATGGTTTCAATTTTAATTTACAACACAAAAAATTTTTGTAATTTGTGAAATTGTTAATTGTCTTTATTGTTTTAATAAAGATCTAAATGCGCACTTTTGAAATTCTACTGAAATAATATTTGTCTTTTCTCTCTATTATTAATTATTGGTGAGTTTTTAACATGATCGTAATATTTATATAATTTAATTGGAACAAATTAATAGGTCTATAATGAAAAGAAGAATTACTGATGAAAAGCGTGTATACCAGAGTCGTTGGAATCTGAGTATTTAATTATAAATAATGATAATAAAATTCAATGTATTGCGTGTATGCAAGTTTTGTCAGTCCCGAAAGAGTTTAATGTGAAACGACATTATACTACATTACATAGTAAAACTTTCGATATATATACTGGCGAATCAAGAAATGCAATAGTTGCAGAATATAAAAAAAAATTTTCACCAGACAGTTTTTTTTTAAAAAAAATAAATTCTGATAGCACTGATAAGCCTTGTTGCTTCCAATAAAATTTCACTTGAATTGGCTAAAGCAAAAAAAGCCATTTAGTGATGGAATGTTAGTGAAAAAATGTGCAATTGAGATGGCCAAATAATTTAAAGAACTAAAATTAGCTCAAAATTTTAAACAGTGCCACTGTCTCATCAGACCTTTTGGAAAAGGTTGATTTCGACCTTCCCTGTGTAGGAATAAGGTTTGTAGAAAGTCTTGATGCATTAAGTCATACCGTCTTCAAATGATCAGCAAATATTGATAATTACATATAAGATCTATTAAAAAACATTTGAGAAACCATCAAAAATAAAGAAAATTATTTCATAAATTTTTATTATTTTTATATTTGTTTTTAAAAAATATTTGTGAAAAAAAATATCTTTTTCAATCGTAGTGAAAAATCTTTTTTAATATTCCAAAAAATCTTTTATTAAAAAAGAATGTGTTTGTCTGTCGGTTCACGATGAGTCTGGAAACAGTACTACCAACTGCAATCAAACTTTCCACAAACTTTATCTATATTCAGAAAAAATCGAAGTCAACTTTTTCCGAAAAAAATCACTTTTGTCTATGATATAGGCAGCTTATAGAAATGAAATAGGATTTTGATACATTGAAAGCCGCTTATAGTGGCCACCGTTTAAGAGTAGCAGCCTTGATATACGCACTGTATTTACAGCATCCTTTAATGCATGCTCTGGCGCTGCCTTTGACTTATAAACAGAACTTCTGATATAATGGCCAGCCGGAAATAGTGACCAAATCTGGCTGGATGAATGTGGCCACTAAGCGGCTTTCACTGTATTTAAAAATTATACCTGTAATTATAGGTAGTGAAGACAACCGAAGGCTGTCTGAACGCTGATTTACTATCATTAACGCATCCGATTAACTTAAGCCTTCCTACTTTCTTGATCAGTTACTGTTACGTAAAATACGCTTTATCAGATTTTTTAAATGAACAGTTGTTACTTTTGCTAACCATTCTTATAATTTCCAATTCTTTTACTACTGATTTTCTTAATTTGCTATTTACATGATATTCATTGTCATAATTTTAATGTAAAATCGAGAGTAAAACAGGCAGTGAACATGCACACAGTAGATACAAGGTAAAGAAGATAAATCAAGTCAGTTGTACAATAGGTAATATAATTTTACATTTATTTTTGTTCCAAACTTTATCATAAAATGACTCCAAATTCAACTAACATCTAACCTTGTTAACTTATCGAAACAAATGTCTGCGATCTCGTGTCAAACTGTTCACGATGTACTATTTACCCATCCCTAAGTGTTTAAATAATTTCTAATGTAAAACAATTTTTTCGAGATTATAATGAAGAATATTTAAAATATATTTTTTCATTATGGAATGTTGTATAATAATATCAAAGAATAGCAAGTGTTCGGATGACAAAGTCTATCAATAATCAAAGTTTTTAATTTTAGTTAGATGTCTTAAATGACGTTTTATAATGAAAGCTAATATTTATTCGTTTGTTTTCATTCAAACGTTATCAAGTATTTTTCATAATTATTATCTTTTAGAAGTACACTTCAAATTTACACTGATGTTGATCAGATAACTCAATAAATAATATTTATGCATTTTCTTGGTGAGGCAGATTTATGGGTTATTATATTCCATGCTTAGTTCTAAAAAAATTTCATGTATTATATTTATTAAACAAAAAAAAATAATAAAAAATAAAATAAATATTAATTTTTTAAATGGTTCAGTCTTATTTGGCCCACAATAAAAATTCAGTCAAAATAACATTTATTAGTGACACAACAATCAATTACGCAAAAAAGGTTTAAGCGTAGAAAGGATAATTTGTAAAAAGTTGATTTTTAAGTCAAAAGCGATACACCGAATCTATATATAGCCACATCAATTATCTGAAATGGTTTCAGAGCAGAAACGAGTTTGTTCATGATTCCAAAATCTTCATCGGTCAAACAGATGCTTACACTCACATGTATCAGCGCTTTCTGAAGAGTCTCTTTTATATGTTGACTAAACTATCCATTTTGCACATATTAGTGGTAATGTCATTTTCCTTTCGCATGTAGTTGAGTAAAATCTTGTATTTCTGTGGTAATTGTTTAAACAATTTCATTAATTTTTTTTAAAAAAATACTGTAGATAGGGAACTAACCAATTCCTGATACCACACCTCAATATGTTAAGTATATTAGATATATTTGATTCTTGCAAAAGTCTTTTAATACTTTATACTGTTACTAGACAAGGTACTCGTCGTGCATTTAGAAAATCTGATAGTGCATATTTAATTTATTCGTGATTATCTCAAAGTAGATCGAACGATATAATGATACTAGATGAGCGCTCAGATGGCCTTCGACCGCCTTTACTAAAGATACTCTTTTATATTTAAAAAAATACTGCAATCCAATTGGTCATTATAAAAGGCAAACTCATTTTTTAGAGTTGACACCGACCTTCACCTTGGTTGGAAAAGTTTGTGGAAAGCCTGGTTGCATTTGTTCATACCCTCTTCAAACGCACAGCGAACAGATAGACAAACACTCTTTATATATAATATTTATTGAAACATTTCATAAAATTTTGAAAATTATTATCAAAAGAATTTCAAAAATTAAAATAAATGAATATTTTTTAATGATTTTCTGTTATTTTAAAATACTTTTTTAAATTTTCTAAAATATTTCTTTCAAAATAAATTATCAAGTAATAAAAAATTATTTTAATGTTTATTATTTTGTATTTCTTTCTAAATACAAGTTGAGATAACACGTGTTGCCAAAACTCTTCGAACCCCGCGGTAATTCGAGAGCTTTTGCAATCTGACTTTCTTTCATATCCTCGATAATCATTGACCGATTTTCCGACAATTGATCAGATGACCGAACAATCTCTTTACTCGTGCCAATCATCATTATTCAGTCTCAGACTCGGACCTCCTTTCACGAATCCCAGTGAGCACCGCTCGGCATCATTACTGTTTGCCGGTCCGGAGACACTCCGGATAACGAGAAAATTAGCGCTTTGATAACGTTCGACAATTGATCGGTGTCACATTCTATATCCATTAGGTTTGACCGTTTGCCATTTTATATTCACTTTACGAATAGTTATATTTTTTGTTCATTTTTATTTACAATTTCGTCAGTTGTTCGATCATCTTATCAGTTTATTTTTCAAGAATGGTAAGTGGTTAGCGAAAATTAAATTCATATTAGTGTCTCAGAAAATAATATTTTATTCCATTCTATTGTTTCCAAAATTGTAAAAAAAAGTACTTCTTTCCCCGTTAAAAAATACTTTAATCTGATTTGTCGAATGGAAAACTCGGAGTTTGTCCGGTGGTACATTATTTTTTTTCGAAACAAAATTGACGTTGACTTGTTCCTGTGTATGAAGAAGTTTTATGGAAAGCTTGGTTGCATTAGGTCGTACTATCTTCAAACGCATAGCAAATAGACAAAGGGGTAACCAAAAGGAAAACGTGGTGCTTTTTCTGGTGATAAATTAATGTTTTTTGCAAAAAAATTGGCGCCGACGTGCTCCGGTATATGACAGAGGTTTATAAAAGTTTGGTTTCATTTGATCATATCGTATTGAATTGATGCTCTAACAGACAAACAGACAATTGCCTTTATAATGTAATTACTGAACATTTAATTTATTCATATTTAATAAAGTATTTTTCATAATTTTTTTTACTACTTTCGATTCCAAAAACAGTAATTTCGAGATTAATCTTTGGCTCCGGGATCCCGGGATTGTGCAGAATTAATGTGTTTATTTTTATATTTTTGTTAATCATTTTCGAAAGAAGCCAACATCATTTTTCTCAATCTTTTTATTTTATGAATTTGTTAGGTATATAAAATATAAATTTTAAAAAAATTAACATTTGTTTTAATTAAATAGGTATAATAAAAGATTATTTACCTCTTTACTATAATAAATATAAATTATATAAAAATAATTAGATTTAATTGAATTTTAGACGTAAATATTCAGAATTTGAAAATAAGGTATTTATATTAAAAAGATAAACAGAACTATAAATAAGATAAATAAAAAGAATTATATATCAAGGAAAGTAATATAAAAGGTAGAAGAAAAAGAAGAAAAACGCACAAAAAGTACGACAAAAATTTTGAAAGTTCAAGGTCAAAGTAATTAACAAGTACAAGATTAAGAGAAGATCAGAATTATATTTCAAGTATTAAATTATTCATTCGACACCTCACGCGGAGATAATTTATTCAAGTCAAGCTTATAAAAGGTGTCGATTATCGTAACTAAGGAGAGAGAGAATTAATTTGAAACGGAAAGTAGAAGTCGCGAATTATAAAAGTACGGATCAAATCCTGAATATAATTTATATATTTTCTTTTATTTTATGTTCATCTGGGAGATTACTCTGTAAATTTAGCTTTAATTCTTTAATTATCTCATTCGTAGTTCTTCCTTCGATCGCTCCGATCTGAAGTTCCTTTTCTCTTTTTAGTCGGATTTTTAATATTTCAACTTCTTCTCGTAACTGACCGATTTCATCGAATTCTAATAACCCTATTGGGATATAACTTGCAGCTAATCTTTCCTTCTCAATTTGAGCTGCTTGTTCTCTTAAATTATCCGATTCTTCGATCTCAACCCCATAAACAGGTTTATTCTGAAAACTCCCAGTATTTTGTTTACAAGCTCTAGCGAAATGTCCATATTGTCCACAACTATAACATTGAATGTCGCCATTTTGATTTACTTTAGCTCTACCTCTATTATTATTATTAAATCCTCGATTTTGATTATTTTTTCCTGTTACTATTGTCATTGTATCTGTTATCATTATTATTGTTATTTTCATATCCATTATTTCTCTGATTATTATTTCCGTTATTACTATTATTATTTCTGTTCCCATTATTTCTATTATTATTCCCATTATATCCATTATTATTTTCATTGTGTTCATTATTATTCCCATTATTATTATTTTTATTATATCCGTTATTATTTCCATTATTGCCATTATTATTATTTCTATTATATCCGTTATTATTTCCATTATAACCATTATTGTTTCTATTGTTTCCTCGATTATTATATCCTCGACCGTTTCCTCGATTATTCCCTCTATAATTATTTCTACCATTCTGGTATGAATTATTTCTATTATTGTTATATTGGTTCGAAGAATTTCCGTTAGTTCTACTACCAAATTGTTGATTATTTCTTGAGTCTGTATTTTTAAATATTTGGCCTGTTGCTCCAATTTCTATGGGCTTAATTCTATTCAAATTATTCGATTCAACTCGTCGAGCCTTTTTTTAGTTCATCAAAATCCTTATAATCTGCCAAAATCAAGGCATCTCTAATATATCCGTGAATACCGTTTAAAAATTGATCAGTAATTATTGCTCCTACTTTTGTATCTCTTCCGAATGCTTTTTCGGCTAATTCTCTTAACGCGAAACAATATTCTGTAACGTTTTCGTCTTGCCTTTGTTTTCTGTTTCTAAAATTATGAGCGTAAATCTTTCCTAATTCAACGTCTACAACTATAATAGGCCTTAGTTTTTCAATAATTTTATCAATAGTCGCCATTGGTTCTAATGCATTAAACGCTTGTAAGGTATATCCTTTCAAATAAAGAGGCAATCTACGCGTCATCTCGGTTTCTCCCCAACCGCTCGCGTTTGCATAACTCTTATAATCCTTAAAATATCTATCAAACTCTTCAGGCTTTCCTGAAAATGGCTCCAACGGCAGAAAATCTAATGACCTCATCTGGGGTCTTGTCTTTTTATTCTCAGTGTCTGACATGTTTCGTGTTATACTTCGTGTAATAATTGTACGTGTAGGGTCTATGTTTACTGTTTATTTATATAAATTATTCTATATGTAGTGCTTGCCCTCTGCTTGTAAATAAAAATTTTTAAATTCCAAATATATTACTATATGTTCTGCGTGTACTGTGCGTGTCTTTACGACTTTAAACCTATATAATCACGCTTAATACACCAACAAACGTAGTTTCGGATTTTTCCAAATAATTAATATTTTTCAAAATCGGGCCCCACGTTGGGCGCCAAATTGTTGGGGTATAAAGGTGATTAATGAACAATTATAAAACGAAATAAAACAAAGATATTCTTTTCAAATATATTTATTTCTTATGTACAAGATTACAAAAATTAATTTCAAAATATTTAAAAGAGCCTATTCTATTTAATGAATTTGTATATTGGGTAAAGCGAGAAAAGATAATTCTTTTGCCCGCAACCAGTTTAATAAAAATGATATATAAAGATATATTATTAAAGAAAATATAGAAATTATATTCAGGATTTGATCCGTACTTTTATAATTCGCGACTTCTACTTTCCGTTTCAAATTAATTCTCTCTCTCCTTAGTTACGATAATCGACACCTTTTATAAGCTTGACTTGAATAAATTATCTCCGCGTGAGGTGTCGAATGAATAATTTAATACTTGAAATATAATTCTGATCTTCTCTTAATCTTGTACTTGTTAATTACTTTGACCTTGAACTTTCAAAATTTTTGTCGTACTTTTTGTGCGTTTTTCTTCTTTTTCTTCTACCTTTTATATTACTTTCCTTGATATATAATTCTTTTTATTTATCTTATTTATAGTTCTGTTTATCTTTTTAATATAAATACCTTATTTTCAAATTCTGAATATTTACGTCTAAAATTCAATTAAATCTAATTATTTTTATATAATTTATATTTATTATAGTAAAGAGGTAAATAATCTTTTATTATACCTATTTAATTAAAACAAATGTTAATTTTTTTAAAATTTATATTTTATATACCTAACAAATTGTTTATAAGGTTAAAAAAATATTTTAAAAAGTCTTGTGCAAATTCTATAATGGATCAGCTGATTGTTCGGTATTTATTTTATCATTATTATTATTTTTATTAAACTTTAAACATCAGAAACTTGATCACATATTTAATTTTAGGACTTCATTTTATATAGAACAATGCATAAAAATCTTTCTTTATTCAAAACTGTTAAATTGTCAATTCAAAATGTTTACGATGATACGGTCACTTCTTTTAGTGGAGAAAATGTCTGTGACGTCAAGGACCAGTCCACCGAGAAATGTTTTGAAATAACCTATAAGGTAGAAAACCTTTTGAATGAGAATTCGAGTTTTAATAATTTTAATTTATTTTATTTTTTCTATTGAATAAAATCTAAAAATTAATATGAAACCAATTTTAGTGTTTCATTGTGTAATTATTTTTTACGTAGTCTAATTTAAAAACGTAATAACTTTCACAATATTTTTTCAATTTAATGGAAATAGTCACCGGTAGAATCAGCACATTTTTTCAAGAGTCACAAGGCGATTGATTCCATCAGCGAAAAAAAATGGTGATCGGAATTTGAGGAAGTCCATTGCAACTCTTTGCTTGGTCCTGGTTAGGGAAGATCCTACCCCGGATAAAGTCATCAAGGTGCTTGAAAAAATAACAATCAGTTTGCGAAAGATCTGGGGAGTATAATGGATAAAAGAGAACTTTGATCTCTGTATCGTTCAATTGTTGTATAGTGAATCGTGAAACGTGTGGTCTGGCGTTATCATGCAAGAAGATTTGGCAATACAGACTGATGTTGACGTAATTTTTCAAAAATATCACTAATTTTTAGACAGTAAGACTCTTTTGTAATAGTCTGACCCCTTTCCAGGAAGATGAAATGGAGGAAACCTGCCGGCGAACATCATACTGTAACCGTAACCTTTTTTGCTGAGTTTTAGTCTTTAAAAAAGGTTTTTGGAACTTAACTTTGTCCAACCACTGACCAAATCGATTCCTGTTTTCATATAGAATACACTTTTTATCACATGTAACAATGCAGTTTAAAAACGAGTCATTCTTATGCGTAAAATCAGAAGAAGAAACTTCAAAACTTTAAAATTTTTGGTGATCATTCAATTCGTGAGGGACCCATTTGTCCAGCTTTTTCACATTCTTAATTCGATTCAAAGCATCTTCAAATGCATAGTGACTTCTATTAAGTTTTTCTGTCACACCTTGAACTCTCTAAGACGATGAATGCTTTCATTTCGTCATTATGGATTACTGTAGGTCGATCAGTTCGTGGGGCATCTTCAACACCAAAATATCCTGTGTGTCCAAGCTTGAACTCATAAAAAATTCTGAATTCGCTCATTTGACATGTTGAGAATTACCTGAAAAAAGCATTAAAAAATTTACCTTTTTGAAAAGCACTTTTTTGTCACCTTATAGACCAGAAAATTTGATATAATAGAATAATAAAACAGATTATTAAGTGAATATTTTATTAAGAAAAAGCGATGAAAAGTGCAAATATCAAAAGCAATACTTTCCTGTTGACCTAATACTAATTTTTAAACAGTTTTAATTTTCTGACCAATACTGGTATTATCATTTATACAAATTTTGGTGAGAAACCAATATTGGTAACACCGGTAGTGTAAATATCCGGTGTTTTTCATTCCCTAATCGAAACATGTATATATATATATATATATATATATTGAAAATATAATTTGATTAAAGCTTTTTTTATATAATTATTGAATATTTGAGTAGTACAATATTTTAATTGTTCTTAGTAATAAAATTTTAAAACGTATATTAAGTTTAAATGGAATAATTTTTTTAATATATTTTAATTTATTAAAGTATTATTATGTAATAATGGCAAAAATATTTTATTTAAAAATTTTAAGTATTGAAATAACCTTACTTTGCCCTTTCTGAATGTTAATTGATGGGTTGTAGTGTCTTATTAGTAGAGATTCACAAAACTACCGTTCGTAATGTGAATCAAAACCCTTTTGTAGAACAGAAAACTCATCTTTTGAAATGGATGAGGTTCTATCCTTACAACATAACCAATGATCAAGAACCTTACTCGATCGACTCATTT
>MQRK01220738.1:12987-23290 GCA_001938485.1 Girardia tigrina
TTAAAGCTTTTTTTATATAATTATTGGACATGTTTCGATGTTTACATACATCATCATCAGCAATTTTCGGATTTTTAGTAAATGAATATTGAATTGTTTGAATAATACAATTTTAATACAATTTTAATATATATAATTGACTTTAAAAGGTGCCGAAGAAATTAAACATTATTATTTATGAAAATATTATTGGGTAATAATGGCAAAAAATATTTTAATTAAAAATTTTAAGTATTGAAATAACCTTACTTTGCCCATTCTGAATGTTAATTGATGGGTTGTAGTGTCTTATTAGTAGAGATTCACATTACGAACGACAGTTTTGTGAATCTCTACTAATAAGACACTACAACCCATCAATTAACACTCAGAATTGGCAAAGTAAGGTTATTTCAATACTTAAAATTTTTAATTAAAATATTTTTTTGCCATTATTACCCAATAATACTTTGATAAATAATAATGTTTAATTTCTTCGTCATCTTTTAAAGTAAATTATATTTATTAAAATTTACACTGTTATATGAGATCTCCAGGTTACCCTAAATACTGAATGGTGGTAGCAGAAACATAGTGCTCAATAATTTCGTGCTCGGTTCATTTTACAATTTTCAGACTGATCATCATTATTTGACTGAAGATCATAGAGTTTTATTTTATTTTTATCGTTAATAAAAATCAACTTAAAAACAAAAAATCAACAATAATGTTATTTTCTTTTCAATTAAAAATTTGAAACAATTTAAATAATAATTCTGTCTCAAATTTTCTTTCAAAAAATCTCGTACAATGATTTTGTAACAGCAAAATAATAAACATTAAGAAAATTGAAATGATTAAAAATATGATGTTCATTAAGCCGTAAGCTCGGTCAGACAAGTTCGAAATTCGATGACAGTGAACTTGAATAAAAAATAATGATTCCTAAATGATTAGTTAACCAATCAGAGCGAGCAATTTGATTTAATCGTTTGTTTATTTTTATGTCACTACTCGGCACACATAATGTAGAATCACCAATCGGTAATTCAGTCAATCCAATAAATACAGAAAAAACTTTTTGTCTGGATTTCAATGATAATTAATTTTTTAAATTAAAAATTTTTGTGCAATCGTTTTAATTGATCACATCTTAAACTTCATTGATTGTCTTTCTGTGCAAGAAGAGGAATTTCGATATATTATTAATAATAACGAAATAGTCAATGACCGCAGTAGGGTATGTCGGATCTCGTCCAATCTCTGAAGTCAAGCAACCAACGGCCGCGTTAGTACTTATTTGAGTGACCGATAGGGAAATCGCGGACCATTGACTACAGGTCAGGTCAGGCAATCTGTCTGCTACAGGTACCATGTAAATCTGTAATACCTGTCACATGGCCGAATAGTTTGCGACTAAACCAGCTACCTCACCCAGAGCAACCTAGGTGAAGAAGTGTGTGGACATCTAGCAGGATGAAAAAAGAAAACCTAGGAAAAGGCGGATGAGCTCCTTGGAACCAATGGCCATCCATTCCTGGAGAGGAGATAGGCGCCACCAGGTTCCTCGCTTACTGAGATACTCAAAAGTATGCAAACCCAAGCCATATGCTTATGCATAATTGAGTGTATAATTGAGTGCATCTACGGCCCAAAAGCTGCGGTACCAAAAAAATAACGAAAGTATAAATAAAACTAAATTTAAATTCGGAACATGCACCTTCTATTTGTTTCTTACAGCTCTATTGGTTTAGATATTGATCATCATATTAATTTACGAGTCATTTATTGTTTATTGAGCATAAAAAACAACAACAGTAAGAGAACATATTTAGATCTATATTACGCTGAAACATACGTTTCATATTCTGACATTATTAGGTCAATTAAAACGACTCTTTCCGAACTATATGTAATGGCTTCTGAATTTTAAAAGGAAACACTTGCTTATCGAATGGATACTCATGTAGAAGAACCATTCATCCTTGACATTAGGGTTCAGACAGAAGAAATTAAATGATTTCGGAGGTCAGTCAATGACGTTTATTGGAATTATCACATCAAAACGGCAAAAATGAAACTTTTTTGAGAATGTAAAATAAAAGTGTCTTAAAATAAATAAAAGGATTTCCTTCCTTATTTTAGTTTTTAGTTCAAATTAATGTTTTGTATTTAGGTTCTTATTTTAACAAGGAAATAAAACTTCCAATTTTATCTGAATTTTTCACATAACTTGAATGAAAAAACTCATATTTTTAGCAAACATTTTAAAAAATTAGTAAATTAAGACTGAAACTCATAAAATGTTTAGTTCAAAAACTCCAGTACAATTTAATAAACAAAATTTATTCTTCTTCAAAATATTTAAACACTTTTTATTGTTATTCTTTTAAAAAAACTTCACATTATTTTCTTTTAAATACATAAATTTTGCTTTTCATTAAAAAGTTATTTTTATTTAAAAAATACATTAATTTTTTATCATCAAAGCATTTTTAAAAGTTTTGAAACTTTGAGTGCGCATATTCGGAATGATTTATAATACTTTTTAATCTTTTAATATTAATATATTATTATAAATTTTGTACATATATTTTCATGTTTTTTGAAAAAGTTTTTTTTCTGTAACTAAAAAACGATGACGAGGAAATTAAAGTTATGAAGGGTATTAAGGTTGGGAAAAAGTCTGAAGCAGGAATTAGTTTATGGACCCAAGGATTAGGATTAGGATTCATTATTCTTCAAAATTTTCGAAGATTCATTTTCGTCGGACTAAAGAAACTTTAATGAATTTGTAATCCGACTTTTTCTATAGACAGAACTTCTTCTGAATTTATTTAGAAGACTTCTTTTGCTCTTACTTTAATATTTCTAAGTTATGCAATTTCCAAGTGATATTTTATCACAAAAAATATAACGTTTTAATTGATACATTAACTTCATTACAGTTAACAATGGACGGCATATTTTTAATATTCCGCAAAATATAATAAAATAATATAGATAAAGTCAAAACATGAGTTTGAATTTAATAAAATGAATAATTTCCGGTTACGTCTTAAATAAGTTATAATGTGAAGTTTTTTAAAAGAATAAAAATAAAAAAGTGTGTTAATATTTTGAGGAAGAATAAATTTTGTTTATTAAATTGTACTGGAGTTTTTAAGTTATTTATTTATTTTGTTTATTAAGCTAATTAATAGAATTATTGATATCAAAAGATCCGAAATCAAATTCTAACTTAATTTAAATTTATAAAATCGTTTTTTTCTAATATAATATTAAACATTTTATTTTTGTTTTTATTGAGATTATAGTAATGAAAAAAAGTATAAAACTTGAAAGAGATAAATAATTATAAAAATCCTTTATTGGGACAAAAATTGTTGAGTCTCTCTAGGCGTTCTTAGGAAATTAAATAACTTTTAATAAAATAATTTATTGTAAGATCATTCAAGAATTATCAATTATAATAACTAAAAATTACTTTTTTTTCAGTTGTATGTAATTGAATTTAATTATTTAATATTTAATATTATTTGAATTTAATATTTAATTGAACTGGTAGCATGAAGTAGGTTCTTTTTCTGTTTCATAGTTTACTAAATAATATCATTAATGAATGAAAGGTTTACAAAAGCGTCAGGTCGAATGAATTTAAGGTGCATCTTAAATCTCAAAATTTTTGATGTTTTAGAAAAAAATTATTATAACTATAAAGTAACTATTGTAAAGTCCTTTTCATTTTATTATACAAATTATTTATTTTAAAATATAATTTAAATTATGTATAAATTTTAATACATAAATCATAGCAAAAAATACATTAAATTTAATGTATTAATAAAAATTGGTACAACTAAATAAAATTATTAAATAATTGTTTAATTAATTGTGTTTGCATTTTAGTTTAATTCCTTGATACGATTTTAAAATTTGGCGACGAGGATAAAGACAAAGCCGATGTTACTTCCAGAATCAGAATCAATTTCCATATAAAGGCCTGAAAAATTTCAGAACCAAATCGATTTTCAAGTTTGGCTTGGACAATTCGAGCTAGACTGCAGCCTATCTGAATTCGGGGAAGAGAGAAAGGTCGATTATTTGCTGACGAATCTGGATCTTCCGATTTACGAAGCCACAATTTCAGGAGTGGCCAGAGAAGACCTGAAAGATTTTTCAAAAATAGCTAATTTACTTACGTACAGATATTCAAAAAGAGATAACTATTTGAATCGGATCAAGTTCGTCAATGCAAAATATACAGGATCACTCGATGAGTATGCGACTACTTTCCAGAAATTGCTGGATAACTTCCAATATGTGGAAAAATAGGACGAATTACTTGTCACAAAGTTCATCAGCACAGCACCAGAGAGGTATTCCACAGAAATAGGACTGCGACGACCGAAAGATATTTCTGAGTGCATCAAAATTGTGAAATGTAATACACAAGATAAACTTTTATCATGTTCGGCGACATCTGGAAAAAATGGCCGGAATACAGAGGACCGGAAAGACAGAACACTGAATGTTACCGATGCGGCTCAAAGATACACAAAGCAGATTTCCCGAACTGCCATGCAAAAAGAAGCACCTGCAGAAACTGCTCTAAAATGGGAAACTTTGCAACGGTCTGCAAACAGGCGAAACATCAACAATCGGCGGCGGTTGTTATTGCCAAAATTAATAATATGCAACGCTGCATACTCCGTAGAACTGAGAGATCAATGGCGGATATCGTGATTCAAAGAGAGTCAGGACTGACGACCACAATGAAGATGCTCATTAATACGGGCTCCGAAGTTTCAATTCTTCCACAGGACTTCGCAAAGAGATATTTCTGTAACGAAATAAAACAGGTCTCTAACATCAGATGTTCGAATTTCGATTCATCACCAATTTCAATCAAAGGATGGCTACAGAACCTAGTGATAGAATTCAAGGGAAGAACAGCAAAAATTGATTTTTTAATTAGTGAGGCAAAAAATGCAATTTTAGGAATGGACGCAATAATAGCAATACGAATAGCCATTACCTCGGAAATGACAGCAATGAATAACGAAGAAACGGAGAAAAATTTCTTGACGGATAAACTAATATCAATGTCGAACTAAGAAGTCTCAATACAACTGAAAGAAGATGCACCCCATTCAATCATACAAAAAATCAGAAGACTTCCTTTTAATTTGGAGGCACCTGTCGCTGAAGACATAAGAAAACTGATTGCGCAAGATGTCATCAAGCCAATTGAGTCATCAGCATTCGTATCATCAATAGTAATAGCAAACAAGAACGGAATTCGACTGTGTGTCGACTACAGGAAGATTAACCAACACATCAAAATCGATCAGTTTCCAATACCCACTAAGGAAGAATTCACAACAAGCTGTACAGAGCTCAAATATTCTCAAACGTGGATCTCACTTCAGATTACCATCAACTACCCATCAAAAAAAAGACAGAGATTTCATTACGCACAGGTTTATTCAGATACAAGCGACTTCCATTTGGCCTAGTAAATGCCCCGGAAGCATTCATGAGGGTAATGACGAACATCCTCAGACAATGTGAAGGCATTGTATATTATCTAGATGATATATTAGTGTACGGGAAAAATATGGAGGATCATGATCAACGACTGAATCAAACATTACTTTGGCTGAAATCGAATAGAGTGACAATTAATGAAGAGAAATCGTTATACCGGAAAGAAGAAATAGTCTTTCTGGGAATATTAATTAATAAAACAGGAGTATATCCAGTGCCTAAAGCGTTAAAAGCTATTATTGATTTAGAAACTCCAAAGACTAAACAACAACTCAGATTATTTCTAGGAATGACCGGATACTATAGATCGAACATTCCAGGATATGCGGAATTATCACACGAACTGTACAATTTGACGAGAACAGAAATAACGTTCCAGTGGACAGAAGAAATCGAAGCAATATTTCAGAAGTTGAAACAAGCAATATAAGAGGCAGTATCACTATCATTCTACTCGACAGATATGAAAACAGAAACTATACTGACAACAAATGCCTCAGACAACGGGTTTGGAGCAGTACTAAGCCAAATCCAAGAAGGGATTGAAAAAACAATCTACTTTATCACAAGAACTATTCATGATTCAGAACGAAAATACTCAACATCAGAAAAAGTAGCACTCTGCGTCCTTCGGAGCATCATGGCATTGCATTGAATCCTTTATGGTGGAAAATTTCAAGTTAAAACAGATGACCAAAGCTTACGACAACTACTAACTGCCATCAGTGGAGATGGTACGGCACCATGAAGAATCTCAAGGTGGGCTACAAAGCGCCTACCATATAACTTCACGGTCTCATATATCAGAGGAAAAACAAACGTTGTTGGAGATGGATTGTCAAGGTTATCTGGGAAAAACGAGTACGAAGAGAGATTTGAAGAAAATGTCGAAGTAACTATCATAATTAATATGAATGCAATAACAATTCAGGAAATAGAAGAAGAAACAAAGAAAGATGACGAACTCTCAAAACTAGCTGTGTTGATGGAATTGCAGATGGAACGGATAACAATAAACTGTGGATGCCCTTCAAGAAACTACTTCATGAATTTTCAAAAATTAATGGAGTCATACTACGAGGAGATAGATTCATTGTACCTACAAGCCTAAAAGAGAAAATAATGAAGATCTCCCACGAAGGATACAGAGGAATGGTAAAGACTAAAACCCGATTAAGAACAAGCTACTGGTGGCCGGGTATGGACAAGCTTATGGAAGATACAATATCAAAGTGTGCATGCTGTCGACCAATTCCGAGAGAAAGTCCGGTACAGGAATCCATATGGTCGATCGAACATTGGTCAAACCTTCACTTAGCCTTGGACATTGCAGGACCGAAATATGATATGAGCGAGCGAAAATATTATATTTTAAATTTAATTGATTATCATTCGAAATTTACAGAAATTAAGATCACAACAGAAGTATCTACAGAAACGATAATTGAATTCCTTGAAGAAACAATGGACAATGGACCACAATTTATCTCGGACGATTTTAGAAGATTCCTACAGCAGTGCGGAATATCACAACGCAGATCTTCAAACTATATTCCACAGGCTAACGGAACAGTCGAATGGATGAATAGAAACGTAAAAAAGACCTTAACAGCAGAAGGCGTACCAAAAGACCTATCAGAAGCTAGAAAGAGAATCCGAGAATTTTTACTGAACTATCATGCAACAAAGCATGGCACTACTGAAAAGATACCAACAGATTTGATGTTCGGAAGGAAAATTAATACTCGTTTAGAAACAAAACGAAGAGATGAACCGACAGAGGATAAAATAGAGCTTCAAAAAGTTGTACAAAAGAAAATTCAGGAACGAATAAAATACGCAAATAGCGGGAGAGAGCCACAATTTACCAACCAATTTAAAGTCGGGGATCTAGTACAAACACATGGAGGCCCATCCAGAAACTGGAAAAGCAGATAGGACCACACACATTCCTAAGAGATAATAAATTTACGATAATCACCAGAAAACTGAGACTCGTGAAAAAGCTAGAACCACAGAAAGAAAAAGTGGACAATCAGACGACCGAGCACCATCGGAAGGATAATGAAAAAAGCAAGGAGAACGGTTAAGACGGAAAACGAAAATGCAAGCCACCAAACTACCTAGGCGATTACACCTCCTAAAGAAAGGGGAAGCTGTTGTGTCGAGAAAAGATTTAATTAATGAAAATTCAAATATTAATTAAATCCTAAAAAAATATATTTGTTTTAATAATTGATTGTCGTTATTAAATAAATGTTTAATTAATTGTGCTTACATTTTAGTCTTAATTCCTTGATACGATTTTACAGCCAGCATTGTTATTAGGTGGGGCCTACTTCGAATATTATCATGAATTATATTTAATCAATTTAAACTATCTCCTAATAAATGTTGAGGAAAATTAGCGGGGGGTCGATATCGAAGTTAAAATCATTTAATTTAATTTGAGTTAATTAAAATGATTTATTAAACAATATTAAATATAATTAAAAAATTTAAATAAAAATTGAAATATAAACTTTCAAAGACCAAAATTCTGATAACCTTTGATATATGATGGGGTTTTTATTAGTTTTTAAATAATTTTTATTGACTTCCATATATTAACTTTAATAACTATAATTATGAACCATTGACTCTCTTCAGCATATAACTACTCTCAACATTGTTTCTAGTTACTTTAGTCAAGTTTAAATTTAGCTTAAGTTTAATACATTAGAACAGTCTGTTATGATTATGTGTATCATGATTTTTAGACCCTTTATTGTACTAATAGTTGAGCAACAAGAAATTTTTCAAAGTTATCAGATCTCTCATCAACTGATGACCCACGAAAGAATTTTGGTCCGTTTCAATCTCATTCTTTGACAGTTAAGTATTTTCCATTTGATGAAAGTTTTTTGTAACTGTCTAACATGCCATCCTTTTCTTTTGTACTTCTGGTTGCCATTATCTGTCTATTATATGAATAAATTATCTATGTTTTACGGTTTGTAATGCTCAAATGTACAAGTAATATATGCATATTTAGTTCTTTCATCTCAGAGTATTCTGCTGTATTAGTAGAATCAATTTACTGACAAATCAATGCAACATCATTTGTAGATCTTTATTTTAACTTGTGCTTTTAAATGACAAATTGAATGAGGCAGATCTAATAAAGGAAGTGCGATTAATCAAAGGAGAAAGAAAAACAAAATAAACATAAATCAAAGTTTATGAATTGTTGATCCAAGATATCACGACACTATTGCATATCTGGACCAGTTCCTTTTGGTGGTGTCCCACGATTTAGGTAAGGAACTGTCGATGTATTTGACCATGATACATTCGTTCTGATTAGAGTCGAAGTAAAAAGATTTGTAGTACGACTTTTCGATACTTCTGTAAATAAACAAATAAATATATAAATAAATACACAGCATTATCACTAAATCATACAAAGATGCACATTCAACGTGTCTATCGGCGAATACACTGTTTACCTTCACTGAATCGTAACATCCTTCATTATTATCATTATTGAATATTGGTGCCACAGCTTTTACAATTTTTTTGAATGATAAATTTGAACTTGTATCAGATACACAAATAAAAGCTCGTTTTCCTATACATGAAACATCAGTTAACATACTAGATGACATCACAACACAGTCTTCCGAATCCCCATAGTTATTAGGTTCATTTTTAGACCAAAAGCTAATATTTTGTATTTCTGATCCATCCGAAAATATCCAACCCGTTTTATTTTGATACCTCTCATTTAATAAATCCGCCATTCCTATTCGATAAAACGTGTTGCTTTTTAAAATATTGCAACTGAAAATTGATGGAATATCTTTCTCAATAACTAGTCGGGCCCCCATCCCAACACAAACGGCATTAGAATCACAAACATTTAAGGAATCAAGATGAATATAAATACAAATATTATCACAAGCCTGAAAGGGAATGGGACAAGCAGGTGAAATTGAGGGATTAAAATATAAACTTAATAAAACTAATATAAATATTAATTCCATTAATTTTGAAATAAATTATAATTTATGGGAATGGAATCGCTGTTTTATTATTACAATGACCAATTATATTATACACAATAAAATTATATCTTTCCTAATTAAGTATTAACTGAGATAGAGTTCATAAAAGTTTTAAATTTTCAAAATTCTTCTTATAATTGTTTCTCATCATTAACAATAATTCTTGCTTCACAATAGTGAAGAAATAAAAATGTCTACACGTAGAACAATTATTCCTGCGGTAAGTGATAGCTTAACGATAACAGGATTACTAAAGAAGTCAATTTGCTTTTGTTTTCCAAGATAATAAACGACGACTTGATTAACATCTGCTTTATTTAGTTGTTTATATTAGTTTTTTATTAAGTCTTGTAAAGGTTTACGACTATGTAAAACATCTTTCTGAATCTAATGAGCCAGATTATATTTCAATACTCACTTTTGTAATAAAATGATAATAAAAAGATCGGATAAAATCTTTATTGATTTGAAAATTCTGTACAAACTGTTTTTTTAAAACAACAATGTTGATTGAATTTGTTCATTTTTTTAGTTCAACATTTATTTTCGGCCCTGAGTTGCGAGGATTAACAAGATGGGGGCATAAAAAATACTAATTAAATTAAAAAAGCAAATACAGGGTTATCATAAAGTAACTAGAGTTTTAAAACCACTTTAATATTTCGTAGAAATAGTGGAAAACACAAAACAAATTGAAAAATGTATTCAGTTATATTTCGGATTTATGT
>MQRK01220738.1:24851-43166 GCA_001938485.1 Girardia tigrina
AATCCGAAATATAACTGAATACATTTTTCAATTTGTTTTGTGTTTTCCACTATTTCTACGAAATATTAAAGTGGTTTTAAAACTCTAGTTACTTTATGATAACCCTGTATAAAAGAAAAATCATATATCAAATTCCAGCTGGCGGCATTAAGTAAATTAATATAGAATTTAGATTAAATTAAAATTTAATGCTGGAGTTGTTGATACTACATCAGCCTCTACCTTGGAGATGCGGAGTGTTATGCTGTTCAAATTTGAATCAAGTACAATGTATTTGATAATTGAACCCGTGGTGAAAATGAGACTGACTTTTTGACGCAACTTATCGTCATGAAATTGCCTGGGGCGTCGTCAATGTGAATACAAAGTTTCAACTTGCTTAAAGAAACAAAAATGTCAACAATTGTCTCAGTAGCGATCCTCCTTCGGAAATGCTTCTGACCAACGCGTGTTTTGATCGATGATGGTGAGGAGATATTAGTATCCATTGCAGTTTTGTAATGGACCGACGATGTTCATATGTATTTTATCGAAACTACTGCCTGTCGGAAAGAAGATTGGTGTGCCTGGATAATTTCTTGACCTAGCATTGTAGGTAAGCTCTGCACCATGTCGCAGCGCATGTAAGGCCAAATAACTTTTGTGCGCAAAATTTCATAGTTTGCCTTCGATCCAGGATGAGTGTTGGAATAGACGGCCTTGAACGCACTTGCACAGAGGGCTGAGCCCAGAACAGGGAGTGGACAACCTGCGATGGAATAGTCGAAATGAATGTAGCCACGTGCGAATGGCTGTTCCTTGAAAGTAGCTAGGTACTTATTCGAGGGTGGATTCTGTTCCAGGATGTCTTGGATGAATAATGGTTCAAAGTTCAATAAAGCTAGTTCAATTCGTGAAAAAACAATCTACAACGACGTTGTCAGCTCCGGAGATAAATTTGATCTCGAAGTCATATTGGGATAGATAACTGATATGTCTTTGCTGACGTGGTGACAGATTCTTCATTTGAAAGATTTGAAGAAGTGGTTTATGATCCGTGTACATTGTCGTCGATCGACCAAACAACAAGTGTTCAAAATGTTTGGCCGACATAAACAAACCAAAGAGTTCTCTATCGAAGGTAGAGTACCTAGTTTGGGTGGGCGAGAGCTTGTGTTAGTAAAATTTCAGTTGTTCAGTAATTTTCTCACGCACTTGCATCAGAACTGCTCCAATTACGATATTAGATGCATCTGTCGTAATCTTTATTGGTAGAGAGCCGTCTGGAAATTGGCGATGTCCAGTTTTATCTGCTAACAAGCTCTAACTGCTTCTTCGGACAAATATAATTGTTGCTTCTTGGGTACAAATGATATATCTGTGAGTTGGGTCAAAGTCGCTGAAATGTTTGGAATAAATTTGCGACAGTAATTGATCATCCCCAGAAAGCTGCGCAGGGTTGTGACCGTTTCTGGTGAAGGAAAATTGGTGATGACCATGATTCGTTCAGGCAGCGCGCTTATACCATCTTGTTATACAGTATGACCCAGAAATTCGACACTAGATTGGACGAATTTGCATTTTGTGAAAAATGTTTTTTATATTAAATTCTAGGATATACGGATATAAATGTTTTGTATTTAAATGTCATGTTTATATGTTATAAATAAATGAAAATATTATAAAAGAAAAAAATTAAATTAAAAAAATCAAAAAAGGTAAAATCACCAAAGATGGTCCTTTAAAAAAATGTTTGGGTTGAACCAACGAAAAAATTCAGGATGAACAAACGCAGGATGAACGAATAGGGAAGAACAAACGCGGTTCAAACGGGTTTTGGATGAACAAAAATGAGATAAATGAATAGGGATGAACAGGTTGGGATGAACAAACTCCAAACCATGGTTTATGTATTTTATCATCATTTTAAATTTAAATTATTAATAATTTGTCATATTGTTTATTAGTGTAATGATATTTACATAATTGATATTGAACGATTTAAAATATTGACAGTTCCCGGTCAAGAATGAAAAATATAATTTTTGTACAAGAATTTATTTTAAATAAATAACAATCAATCTTCAAAGTACAGTTCATCCTTTTCGACTACTTTCTACAAACGGTCTGCAAGCTTTCGAATCTGGTGAAAGTACCATTCCGGCTGCTTCGAATTGAAAAACTCTTGATATGCTGGTTCAAATTCATCGAATGTTTCGAATATGCGGCCTTTCAAGAAGTGTTGCATGAATCGGAAGAGACCATAGTCGGATGGAGCGCAATCAGGGCTAGAAGCAGGATGCGGCAGAATTTCGACTCCATCCAACTCTTGGAGCCTGTCCGTGAGTTCGTGTGGATCTTGACGCGGTATCTTGTGCACAAAGTCAAGCTGCTTAAAATGCCAATGTATGGTTGACTTGCCAACTCTAAGCTTAAATGCCCAATTGCAAGTGATTGACGAAGGCCTCATATCCAATTCTGCTTGCAAGTCATCGAAATCCAATTTGGTTGGTCGTCCAGATCGAATACGGTCATTCAAGTCAAAGTTACCTTTATTAAACGCTTGAACCAATCAATTGTCGTACCTTTTCCGACTGTTTGTGAACCTTCAACTTTGCAAATTGTCTTGACAGCTTCTCTTGTCGTCAAGCCTTTCTTATAATAGTGACGCAGTAATACAAGGATTTCAAGCTTTGTAATCTCGTAGTCCAAATAATGCTATAAATAAATCGATATATATCAATATCAAATAAATAATGATAAATGCAATTTGAAATAAAATTGTATTTTCATTATTTACCGGAACATTTAGGACAACCTAATATGTACATTTGTCATTGGTAGTTATTTCAGTCTAGAATATTCTAGCCTCAGTTGTACTACGCTCATTTTTGTTACACAGATTATTTGTATATCTCATAAACTAATCATTACTTATCAATGATGGAAAGTCATCACACAATGTCAACTGGAAAATTCATAAACAGTTTAAAGATTGGTGAGCATTTAAACTTGTTTGCAAATGGCGTATGACCGACATACTAATTAAAAATAATTAAGGATAATAATTTCTATCGCAAAGTTTATTCTGGTAAACTTGAAAAAAGATCAAAAATATAATAATTTTAGAATCATATGAAGTGTAGGGACAATTAAAACGTCTTTCGAATTCAAGGTCCCTTTCTTGACAAGCGTCTTGTTAGGACATTTTGGATGTTTGATATATGAACTGAACTCAAAACCAGTGATATTTACTCTACACATTATATTCTTTAAACTCAATTCATGTATTTCATTACATTTACCAATATATATATATATATATATATATATATATATATAACTTAGGAAAATTTATTTATAGCAAAAAAATAACAAAATAACCAAATTCAAAATTTCAGTCCAAATATATCGTTCAAAATTATCTCAAATAATTATTTCGTCATGAAAAAAATAGCTACTACTCTGTATCAAGAATTTCGTAAAGATTTCGTCTAAAAAATTCGAATTAACTTTTCACAGTAAAAATTAATTTTTATAAATCAAGAAAAATGGCAAATTAAATAAAAAAATATCAATAACTGGAAATTAAATTCACTGAATCAGTAATGAAATTAAAAAAGTATAAAAGTTTAAAATTCACTGCACGACAAAACTCGCTCTGATTTGTTAATCAATCGCTCTGAAGTAAACCAATGCGATTATCAGAAATTCACAAAAATAAAAAGGACACTGATGAAATAGTTTTATGTCTTCATAAAAAGTGGTAGAAAATTTGTTACAATTCTTTTAACAAATTTAGCAAAATTAATGTTGGGTTTTAGATATTTTGATTATTTAAAATATTTAATGTATGCTTTTTTGATAAATATTTTGTTTATATATTATCAATTAAACAGTGTTTTGAAAATAAAATTTTCGCGTGTTATAAGCTATCCGGACATAATGAATAATGTGAAAATCGTTTTGGAGTTTTTGGAAAAATTCGATGGAAACATTAGCTTCGACATCTGGCGGAAGAAATTTGAAATGGTCATGAAAATGCAGAAGATTACTGATCCAGCCCCGTATCTCCCTTTTTTACTGTCTGGGTTGCACTGAACATCTACATGGAATCGAACGAGAAGACGCAAAGCAGCTGCAATCGGTTCTTCAAGATACTAAACAATTCATTCGGCCTGACTAGACGTTCTGCGTACAGTCAATTGATAAACTTACAGTGTCACGAGGGCGAGACTGTCGATGAAAATGCGTCTCAGGTGAAGATGTTAGCATCAAAGGTTGACGATCTAACAAAGGCTACCTTTCTGGTTGGAAGGCATTTCGAGTTGCAGGTGGATTTGGAACGTGTCGGCGACCAACCCTTGACCGAAATGATCGAGTATAGCCGTAGGTATTTGGGGATTAAAAAGGGTTTATTACAGGGTTCAATGGCAGTAATACAACACGGAAACAATAAACCCATAGCAAATCTTCACAAAGGACCCTATGTTTATCGTGAGAGAGACACCGAATCGGAGGAAATGAAGCACCATAAGGGTTCTCAGTGACAATCAAACAGACATACAATATGCTACAAATGTCAGAAACCGGGTAATATAGCAAAATATTATCAGTCTGGAAACGAACAGGGGAGTTTGTAGGCGCCGGCTCTCTCCCTTCACAGTTGCAGGCGTTGCCGATGACTCAATCTCGAAAATCATGTAAGGGTTGAGCTGGATGTGGAATCAATTTCACGTCGTGAGTTATATTCGTTACGCGGACAATTAGTTGGAATACATCCGGTTGCTAGTTGGCTACGTCCATCATGTTCATACCTTAAACGACTTAGTGAGGGAAGGTGGGATGAAAAGAGAGACGAAGAATTATTTGAGAAGATTAAATGGGTTTTAAAGACAGAGAGGAGAGTTATCCTTGTAGATGTTTATGGGCCAAGGGTGTTGTCATGAAAAGAATAGATCAAAGGAAATATCTAGTAAATTGCAACGGATTTTGCGGTCCAAGACATATCGCAGACATTCGACCTAGACAGCCTGACTTGGTTGAAAATTCCAAGTCATACTATATGAATATTGAGTAAACTGCATCAATACCAGACAATCAAACACAAGAGGAACAATTATTGAACAGTAGGCCTAGTAGAGAAAGACGAAGACCGTATTATCTAAATGATTATTTTGTGGATTCAGATTCTCTGTGGACGAATTTGGTGGGAGTGTTGGATATTAGATATTTTGATTATTTAAAATATTTAATACATGCTTTTTTGATAAATATTTTGTTTAAAGATTATCAATTAAATAGTGTTTTGAAAATAAACTTTTCGCATGTTATAATTAATTTGATTATTAGTAACATCAAAATTTGCATAAACACATTTCTTTACAACTCAAACAGACTCATTTTCAGTAGCATTCTTTTTGGAAAGCTTCGTTCTTGATTAATAGGTTTTTTGTATCAATATTTAAATCTTTGATTAAGGAATGATATTTTATTAATATTATCTTTTAATTTTTCAAAATTTTATTGAAAAAAATGCTTTCAATAATTTTATAAAAATAAAAATAATTATAAAACTTTGAATTCATTAGTATTTAAGCATTATCTCATTAGATTTAAATAATTAATCAATAACATATCAATCCCATCTGAATAGGAGAGTCACCTATCTAAACAGCATACAAACAACAAACTTAAAGCATTCAGAATTTTCCCTCGCACTGATGGTGGACTCAAATATCTTTTTGAGTATTAAAAAGCAGATTTACATACACATAAATTATTTTAGCTTTAAAATATTATTTCTTGTTTCTATGATCAAATTTGGGAAACTCCATGTACTTGTCGTATCATTTTAATTTTATTTTTTTCTACCTTTAAATACTGTTTAATTGAATTTTAGTTTCGATTATTTAAATTTCATCAACTTTTAATCTTATGAAAATAAACTTTTCCCATTAGTTTTGAAGCTTATCAAATAATAATTATTATACTTATTTGTCATTTAATTTAATATAAATTTTATGGACACGTTTCAAACTGTCATTTTTGATAATTATTTTTCCCTTTTCTTAAATTTTTTTATTTTTTTTGTCAAGAAGAAGAATTTTTCATCATTGATAATGTAAATAATTTAATAGAAAATTTGATTCTTTCTCAATAATCTCATTTTTAAATATTTCCGGAGAAATAATTTAATTTATTTACCGAACTGTCTCAACTTTTAGTCACATTTTTTTTCTTTATTTTAGAAAAATATATTCGATAGCAAATGCGAAAAGTTTTTCATTTATATAATAATTTGTATAATTTTTTATAGAAATTTAACATTTTGAATAATTTTTTAGTCTCAATAAATTTATAATTCGTCAAAGTTCATCACTAAAATATTCACGATAGAAAAATAATCATATTTTTTAAAAAAAAACTTTGATTCACATTTTAAAAAAAAATCATATTTTTTATAAATTTTCCATTCTTCCATTCTACTTGAATCTCTTAACAGTATAAGATCAGATTATTTCGACGGATCGCCCGTTATCATCAGACAAAAAAGATAATGTGAAAAGCAAAATATGAACATAACAATCATTTAATCTTTAAGTTATTGCATTTTCATAAGAACTTTAAACTGTTTAATAAATTGGTTTAGAGTGTCTATCAACTGTAGACCCTAACCATAACCTAATAATTTCCAAAATTAAACTACACAGGACCTAAAGGTTTTGGGATTTCAAAAAAATAATTTTACATTTTTTTCTATTTTTACCAATGTTAATTTTACCTGAATTTCGACTGTATTTGTAGATTCATTTGTAGAGATGACTTGACGTCTCTCTAATTTATAAGGATACACTCATTACATGTATATCGATAAACTAAATCTGAATACAAGCCAAATGGAGCAACAGATTTGTTACTAAACATGCTCTTAAATATGTATATCTATATCAGTACGGACAATTTCGGGCTTGTCTGCCAAGTTTGGAATAATGTAGTATGATAATTTTAGGTCATCTGAAATTCGAGTTTCTGTATATAGATACTGATGTACATAAAATATGTTTTCAATTTCAACTTTCTGCTTTAATTATTATTATTATTATTATTATTACTAGTTACATTATAAAAAAATATTCAAAACAGAGATAAAATAATAAGAATAAAAGACAATTTGGAAAAGATAAACGACAATTAATCTCTTTTATTTTCTGTGATCATTTTTTTGTGAAAGAAATAATTTCAATCTTTCAGTTGTTTTTTTTATTAGTTTTAAATTTCCTCCTCGTAAATAATCTTTAGAAATATTATTCGGTAAATCTTCGAGAGGAAACCATTTGGTATATTCTATTTCTCTGTACACATTCGGATACATGTATATATCCATGTCTATATCCTCAACAATATAGTACCGAAAGTGCATTCCGTATTCACACAAATCGAAATAACGGTCGGCTTTAATAAGATTAGTTACGTTTACTCCGATTTCTTCATACGTTTCTCTTATCGCACAATCCATGAGACTCGAGTCCGTCGATTCGACCTTACCTCCCGGAAATGTTAAATATTCGTTTGATACACCTTTTGTGAGAACAACGTGCTTCTTTTCTTTATCAAGCAAAATTATATTAACACGAGGAAGATCAATTCGACTTTTGCACCATTTGTCGTACTCAACGCCGACATTGATGTATTCAGGGAGTATACAATTCAAATAATGTTTAATATTATTAATAAATATTCTCATATTATTTTTTGAGGGTATTTCAGTTAATTTATAAGAATCTATATAATACCAATACATTTTTTCAAGTTGGGTAAAGAAAATTTGTAAATCTTTAGTAAAAGTTCTCACTTCTGTGAAGAATCTTACAAATAATTCGTTAATAATGTCTGATGTTATCATTATTATTTAATAAATTTATTATTGGTTAATTATGTTAATAAAAAAATAGTAAATGAATTGTAAAAATTTAAATTGTGTATTTTATTTTAAATATATTGGGTAAAAATATACAAAAACTTTTTTATTACAATTTTAAAATTTAATTTTTATATACATAAGAAAAAATTGTTTAAATTTAAAAATGTTAATATATTTCAAACTTTATAATTCAAATACTTCTTTTAAGATATGATTTTGAATTTAATTTAAGTTTAATTACTTTTAAAGTTAAATAAAATTTTAATTGAAATTTTAAAATTTTAAACATAAAATATTTAAAATAAATAATTTAATTATTTTTCATTAAATTTTGATATTAAATTTTGAATTTCATTTTCAAGTAAATATTTTTATATTTTATTATAAAAAATAAAGATTAAATATTCAAAAAATATTTATTTGAGTATTTAATTAACGTTATATTTATTAAATATAATAACTTAAGATCAAAATTCATATAAAATATGTAATTTAACTATTTCCACACAATAATTTTAATTTTTAATTAAATTATATATATTTAGATATTTATTAAAACATATATTTAATAAATATTTTCAAACAAAATCATAATTTTTAAATCAATTTAAAAACATAGCAAAAAAACTCAAACTTTGTACTTATTTGTACTTTATTTTAATTTATTTTAAATATATTCAGGAGAATAATCTTGTTTTTATTATATTATATTTTTATTAACAAAATAAAATGTTTTTAAATTTTTAAAATATCTTTTTATTGTACAAATTTGATTGAGAAAATATAATCTTAAAAATAAAAGAAATTTTAAAAAATAAAAATGGAAATAAAAAACAGTTTCCAATGAAAAAAATGAATTTTAAAATAAACATTTAAAATTTTGATATTTGACATTTAAATAAAAAGTACTCCAAAATAAATATTTCATTACATTAAAATAAAAAAGTCGTTGGGTATTTCGTCCATTGAGAGAACACAGAGCTTCAACAAAAACTGCTAACAATTACTGTTTACTAAAATATAGAAATTATCGAAATTACGCAAATTAAAATTAAATTATTTTTTCTTAAAATTTTAAGATTATGATAAGAATAAGAAGATAAAAAATTATGGTTTTTATGGTGAGTGTATTCTGGGTGTTTTACAAAATTTAAACATCAGTTGTTAATTGTAAAGAAATTTTAAGAGAATAGTAAAAGCAAGTCCTGGCAATCAGTCCACTACGATAATAGTGAAAAATTTGTGTTTGTTTCATGAAAGGCGAATATATTTGCTTATCCAAATTTATTTGTCGCGGATGTCAAATTCGTACAATGTTTTATTCGCTTTAGTATTAGCTTTAGTGAGCCCATACATCTAAGTCAAATGAGTAACGCTTGTGAAAATTTCCTGAGAAATAGCAAAACTGTTATACTGTTAAATATTTTTATTTATATTATTTATAATGGGTCACGTCTAATTTTTGGGTATTTTTTTGCTATAAAATTTTTAATAGTAAATTTAGATTTCTTAGTAGTTTTTTGTAAAACGAGTGAATAAACACTTAAGATATATGAGTTTATTAACTCGCTTTAACAATTAAAAATTAAATAAATATATTAAAAAAATTTAATGTAACTATGTAATAAAATAATATATCATCAAACAACTATACATACAATAAGAATAAATGTTTATATCACGAGAAAAATCATTAAATCTACTGTTGATAGTTTTGATAATTGATTTGAACGAGATAGAAAAGAAAGAAATTTGATAATTCCAATTTGGTCTGTTAAATCAGCCGTATAACACTTTATAAATTATTTAATCGTTATCTTTTATTGATTTTTTATCTATACATAATTTAAAAATATATAATTTATTATAAATAATAAATAAATTGTAGGATACTACTTAAGCCCCCATCTTACAAGTGGAACGTAATATTGCAAGAATGATTGAATTATATATAGATAAATTAATCAACAAAATTTTATAATTAAAATTAATATTCAACAAAGTTGCCAAACAGAATCAAAAAAATCGGATCGCGTACTTTGGATTTACAAAATCGTCAGAAGTTGACTATAATACTTTTCTTGCGATATAAATCCGTTCCTCAATTCCTACAATCCAAATCCCTCAAACCTGACAACCGATTCTCATCTAACGAATTCCGAGTTCAATCAACAATTTCAATTTATAATAACATTCATTTAACGTTACAATTACGTCAACAGAATTTCTTGATATCCTAAGCCATGGGTCGGCAACCTATGGCACGCGTGTTACATGTGGTACGCCAAGCAATTTCCAATGGCCAGCAACCTCAATCCAATTTTATTTTAGACTAGAAAGCCAATTTTAAAAATCAAATTATCTTTAAATTAAAAATGAAATTTTATATATTATAATTTAAATATCGAAATTAAAATATTAACTTAAATATTGAAATTTATTTTAAATTTTTATATTAAATATTGTTAATTTAACTAAACATCAATCTACGTTTAAAACCTCAGAAGAGAAAAGTGAAGCCATCAAAAAATCTATTTCTGGTTTCAAAAAACAAACTGGTATTTTAAGACATGTAGTTGGAACGAAGAATAAAGCAACTGAATGTAGCTACCAAATTGCTGAATGGCGTTGGAAATGTAAACCTTTTAAAGACAAAGAATAGATAAAAGAAACTTTTTTGCGCAGTGCTGAAATTTTGTTTGGCAATATACAAAATAATGAGGTTATATTCTCTCGAATTAGAAAAATACCGGTTTCTGCAAGATCAATTGAAAGGCGCATAACTGACTTGGCTGAAAATGCAACAACTAAACAAACAATTGCATTAAAACAATCCAAAGCATTTAGTGTCACTCTTGACGAAAGCTCTGATTTAAATGATTTGTTCCACTTAGCTGTACGAGCAATATATCATGAGAGTAATCATATTTATGAAGAGTTATGGTACTTATTATCCCTTCATAATACAACCAAAGCAGAAGATATTTTGACTGCATTTATCAGTTATTTTGCTAAACATTACATCGACTTGAATAAACTTTTCTGTGGAACAACGATGGTGCAGCTGCAATAGTTGGTCAGAAGAAATGCTTTGTAAAACTTCTTGAAAATCATGTTGGACGCAAATTGTTAAATTTTCCTTGTATTTTGCATCAAGAGACCTAATGTGCAAAGATCTCATCTATGAATTTGATCTCAGTGATGACAACTGTTGTTAAGATAATCAACCTTCTGGTTTCCAATTATTCACTGGTTCACAGGTAATTCAAGTCTCTTCTACAAGAAATTGAGTGTGAATATGGAGATCTTCCAATATACAAAAATGTTCGCTGGATTAGTCGAGGTAAAGTTTTAACTAGATTTGTCTGTTGTCTTAAAGCTATTAAGATGTGTCTTGATGAAAAACAGAAACAGTTTCCTGAATTGAATGATGTAAACTGGTTGTTAAAGTTGATGTTTCTGACTGACATAAATGATACATTTGAATGAGCTGGTTTTGAAACTAAAGGAGATGGTCAGACCTTACTTGATCTTTTCAGCTATTGAAAAGCATTTACAATAAAACTCGACATTTTTACCCGTTACATCCACATAAAAGCATTCAAATACTTCCCAAATGGGAAGAATCATTCAAATAAATTTGACGTGAATATAGATGACCTTCTGAAGTACATTGAAGCACTAAAAGCAGAATTTGATAAACAATGTCAAGACTTTCAAAATTGATTTTGCTCTACTTTCGGCTTTTGGTTCAACTAAATCCTGTGAACAGACATGAATGCTATGTGAAGCTCACAAAGAAGTTCTCTAACACCTGAACGTTTAGAAAATTGTGTAAAACTCAAAGTAACAAAATATTTTGCTGACATTGAGCAATTGGCTAAGACCATGTAAGGTCGAGGCTCTCATTAACACTTATTAATTTATTATAATAAAAACTTTTAAATAGTTTATTTCTTTTGATGTGGTTTACATATTATTGTATTACTATTGTATTACTTTATATAAAATGTAGTATAGAAAAAAATACGTATGCTATTGGCACGCAGAACGATTTCAAATCTTAAGTCGGCACTTAGTTAGTAAAAGGTTGCCCATCCCTGTCCTATGCCATTTTTCTTGCTGTATATAATGACTTGTTTGTTGGTATATTATTTTACAATAAACCAAATTTTAAATTTCTAAATATAAATATCGATATACGTAACTGTTATTATATTAAGTTTTGTTTAAATTATATTTTGTTTTTTTAACAATGTTTAATAAAATTACATATGATTTATATTTTTATAGATATTATAATGAGAAATATAATGTTAAAATTAAATTCATAAATAATTTTTATTTCTAATTTATTTTATAAAATTTAAATATGAATTTCAAACCTTTAATTATAAAAATATTTTTAATATCAGTTCCAATTAATTTCATAGCATATTGTAAATGAGCTAACTGAAAACGTGTTTCAGTGAACTCCTTTAACGTAACAAAGTAAAGATAAATATGCCTAAAACTTTTATTTTTATACAATATAAATAAACATATATAACAAAAAAATCACATACGAGAGAGAGAAAACGGCACAGATAAATCTCGATTTCGATTTGTGTTTGTTGTTCAAAGGTTTCAAGGAATGATCTTGTGTTGTAACAATATCGATGGAAACGTCAGAGAATCATTCGGTTGCACAACGAGATTTTGAGAAAATAGATCACATGAAGAGGAGCACTTTCAGGGGGAATATTAATAAATTGGTTTGCAGAAAATGCCTTTACGAACCGATTTTACAAGAAAAAGCCCCGCAGGCGTTTTAGAATATTATAATTGTAAACAGCAATATTAATGATTGTTTTTATCGATTGTTTTTATATATATAATTTTATATATATATATATATATATATATATATAATTTTATATATTATTTACTATATATAATTTATATATAATAATTGACTGGGTCACTACACATATTTATTCTGTTTTGTCTTTTACAACGTAGATTTAAAAATATTTTTTAATATAAATTCCCGAGTAAAATTAATTTTATAAAAATATTTATTTCCATTTTGATTTTTAAAAACATTAATTATAAAAATACTTTTTAGTATAAATTTCTTTGTAAAATTAACAAATTAAAACGGAAATTAAAAAAAAATTGTATTTCCGTTTCTACGATTTTTATTTTCAATTATAAAAATTCATTTTAATTACGATTTCCCTTTTCAAATTGATTTTCTAAAAAGTTATGTAAAAATTATTTGAAATTATTTTAAATATAAATATGAGTTTATGTTTTAAATATTCAAAAATTTAATTTCACCAAAAACTCCAAACAAGGTCTATTTATATATATTTAATGTTATCTAAGCATCTAAATATTTATTTATTCTTAAAGAAATTTTTTTTATGAAAATAAATCATAACAAATGGATCCATAAAAACAGTATTAGGAACACCAATATTGGTTTTCGAACATACAATTTGAATTTTCCTTTGGACAACTCTCAGCCAAGCTTTCAGAATTTGTTATCGTTCTAAATTGATAAATTTTTGTTAATGTTTTTTAATACACAATTATTCGAAAAAATTTTCATTATTTTAAGATTTTATTTTTTAAAGTTCTAATTTTATAATTTATCTAAATATTAATTTAATTTTAAAAATCATTTTATTTAAAGAAAAATTGTTTATTTAATCAATGTAAAAGTTATTTAAAAGTTATTTACTTTATTTAAATTTATAAAATTAAAATTTTAAACGATTTAATATTTTTTAAAGTTTTTTAAATATCTTATGCTGTAATTTAAAATGCAAATCATGCTCGAATTCATCGTGAACATCTAAAATATCAATTTTCCATTTGGGTGGGAGAAACACATTTCCAAATACTAAACTCAACATACAAAATTCAATATACCAATTTTAAAATTGAACAATAAGTGACTTAAATTTTCTAGGGAGATTTTTCATGATTCAAAAACCAATCAATCTCAAGTATATTAAAAAACATCACTCAACCGTACTACCGCATCCACCATACTCCCCGATCTCTCTACATCTGACTACTATCTATTCACTCAAATGAAATGTGCACTTAGATGAAAGAACGATGACGGTTTCAACGATATCAACGAAGATCTTCTACATTGGTTTGACAAGAAACCGCATGATTTTTTAGAAAATGGGAAAATGCAGCCTCCCTGGACGTTGACTGAGATGTATTGAGTACAGTGGCGACTATTTTTTTGCATTTGCATGACGTGGACAATTGATAAAATATTTTATATTTTATTGTATTTTGGTGTTTTTTTGGTGCTTTCTTTGCGACAAAACTTATGAGGCAATATTCTTTTGGCTCGTTGAACAATGATTCTCACGAGACTCATTCTAACAGTCCTTCTTTACTTAAAACTCCATACAGAAATTCGAGTGAAGATCTTTCTGGTTCTCAGTTTAATGTGGAGCACGGTTTACGTTAACATAACATGCATTACGTTAACATAACAAATGTATGATAAATGCATAACAAATGAATAACTTGACTCCACAGATTTTATTTCCTTTGAATTCATGTAAAAATTGATCTACTCATCAAAGATTTGTTCTTTGGAAGAATTAAGGAACAGTGTTAAACTTGCAATTCGAGAAATCAACAAACTACTATTTAAAAATGGAAGTAAGAAAACAATTTGTTGGACGCGTCAATAATGAAGACGGAATATATATTCTGTATGTTGTGTTGCGTTTATATTATTTTATTACATTTTAATTTATTTAATTATTACTTTTTATTGTATGTTTTTAGAAATAAGGCAAAGTTGTTTTATGTTTGAATTGATAGTTTTATACATATTTTCTAGAGGATAAAAATGTTTTATTAAACTTAATCGTACCCCACGGACATAACAGAACAACAACTGTACCAACCGAACTGACCAAGTCACTCAAGCCATTCAGGCGACTATATAACACTATATTATTAGAATTATTTCAAATTTCAAAAAGTTTATAGTTTATTTATTATCTTTTGATGAATATTTTTTTTATTCTAGTTGTACAAGAATTTTAAAACACTCTGTAAAGAGGTATCAAATGTAGCAAAAAAGAGGTATCAAATAAATATTGTCCTAAATCAATGTACAAGGATCCAAGAACAGTTTCAGTTAAACATTCATGTGCGAATGCTAAAAGTTCTAACATTCTTTACCAAACTAACTGAAGTGAAAATAGACATATACACTATGGAGGTCAAGGTTTAAAATGTTTCACTAATCGTAACAGCTTATTTAAGAAGACCGGATCTTACATTCAGACCATTTTAGTAAAATGCGAAAGAAAAATAAAAAGCGCCAGATAATTTTTAATGATGTTTGAAATTAAAATTGTGTAATTTAATAATTAGATTTTCAATTTCGTTTGTTTTAATATTTTCGAGTTACAATTGTGTTTTTCTATTAGGAAAAAAAGAATGTCTCCAAGCATCACCTTCATAGAACCCATGTAATCAAGGAAATTCTGTATATGTTTAGTAATAGGATTATTGTTTTATTACTATTTTATTTATTTTCTTGATTAAACCTTAAATTAAAGCAAAAAACAAAATTAATCAAAAATCAAATGAAAAAATTAAATGATTTGAAAGTTGACAAATTACTTACTGACTTCTTTGTAAATAGTTTATAAAAATAATTTTCTAATAACTTGATGATTTAAAATTTTAATAAAAATATATTACAATTAAATCTCACACCGTCATCACTTTTGCTTTTATTTAATTATAGTGATAATAATACCACTATAATAATGTATAATATATAATATACAGAAGTCTCAAATAAGGATATCATATGATGTGATCCATGGGTTCACTACAGCTACTCTTCTGATTAGTTTGTCATCCTTTGCAGTTTATTTTCGAGGACGGCCAGACCGATGTCGACCGTGAGCAGAACCCGTTTCAGCAAATCTCTTAAGAATAGAAGACACAAAGATGAAATGAATGCAATTGAATATGTTCTTCTTTCAAGATAAGCACCTGGACAAGCTTCTCAATTGAAATTCGTGTAAAGCTATTCATAACCTAAAAAATAACATATATTTTGATCTATTTAGCAATGCATTATATTAATAAATGTTAATGTTCATTAACAATTTTAACTTTCATGTGATAGAAACAGTGGTATGTAAATCAATGCCAGTAATGCAATTAATGTGATAAGACAAAGAAAAATAAAAAAGTAGTTAAGGAAAATTAATTTTTTCACACATTTTAAGAAAGGGATAAAGACTTTTTGCCACTAATGTAAATATTATATAAGTGAAAAAAATTAATATATATGAGTACCAATGCATCCTATTAAGGAAATAAATACAGATCATGCTTCCATGATTACAAGTCAATATAAAATTACGAAAGATGACAACATTTGTGTTAACATAGAACATTTGAAGAAAGATTTTTCAAGAAAAAAAGTTTTATTTACATAGATTTTTAATAAAACATAGTTCAAAAACTAAAATTGTTGAAAATGTTTTGAAAGTTCTTCCATATTTACGGGTAATTTTCTAAATTCTGGAAAAACTTCAGTAGTTATAGTTGTTTTTTTAATTTTTATTAAAATTTTAAATCATCAAGTTATTAGAAAATTATTTTTATAAACTATTTACAAAGAAGTCAGTAAGTAATTTGTCAACTTTCAAATCATTTAATTTTTTCATTTGATTTTTGATTAATTTTGTTTTTTGCTTTAATTTAAGGTTTAATCAAGAAAATAAATAAAATAGTAATAAAACAATAATCCTATTACTAAACATATACAGAATTTCCTTGATTACATGGGTTCTATGAAGGTGATGCTTGGAGACATTCTTTTTTTCCTAATAGAAAAACACAATTGTAACTCGAAAATATTAAAACAAACGAAATTGAAAATCTAATTATTAAATTACACAATTTTAATTTCAAACATCATTAAAAATTATCTGGCGCTTTTTATTTTTCTTTCGCATTTTACTAAAATGGTCTGAATGTAAGATCCGGTCTTCTTAAATAAGCTGTTACGATTAGTGAAACATTTTAAACCTTGACCTCCATAGTGTATATGTCTATTTTCACTTCAGTTAGTTTGGTAAAGAATGTTAGAACTTTTAGCATTCGCACATGAATGTTTAACTGAAACTGTTCTTGGATCCTTGTACATTGATTTAGGACAATATTTATTTGATACCTCTTTTTTGCTACATTTGATACCTCTTTACAGAGTGTTTTAAAATTCTTGTACAACTAGAATAAAAAAAATATTCATCAAAAGATAATAAATAAACTATAAACTTTTTGAAATTTGAAATAATTCTAATAATATAGTGTTATATAGTCGCCTGAATGGCTTGAGTGACTTGGTCAGTTCGGTTGGTACAGTTGTTGTTCTGTTATGTCCGTGGGGTACGATTAAGTTTAATAAAACATTTTTATCCTCTAGAAAATATGTATAAAACTATCAATTCAAACATAAAACAACTTTGCCTTATTTCTAAAAACATACAATAAAAAGTAATAATTAAATAAATTAAAATGTAATAAAATAATATAAACGCAACACAACATACAGAATATATATTCCGTCTTCATTATTGACGCGTCCAACAAATTGTTTTCTTACTTCCATTTTTAAATAGTAGTTTGTTGATTTTTCGAATTGCAAGTTTAACACTGTTCCTTAATTCTTCCAAAGAACAAATCTTTGATGAGTAGATCAATTTTTACATGAATTCAAAGGAAATAAAATCTGTAGAGTCAAGTTAGACGAAAGAGATGGATTAGAAATAGGTTCATACCGACTAATCAATTTGTTCGAGAAAATCTGCTTCAGAAATTCATACGAATCATTGTATAAAGCGTTTGTTCGAAAATATTTTTCAAATCAAACAGAAATCATGGTGTTTTGACCATATTTATGATGCTGACGAACTTGATTTCATTTAGGGATCCAATGCATGTTTAATGTATCGTTACTTTGAATTTGTAAGTGAAGATAAAGTCAAACAAGAGATTGATCAAATATAACTTAATGGAATCTAACGTGTTTTATAGTGAATAATGATCGGTAACGACAAGATGCCAAAGTGGTTGGCTAATTCTTTATAACTTCAAAGTTACTAGCAAATTCTTCATCAAATGAAATACATCTCAATATTTGTATTTCTTACTTGTAGATATTTAGTTGTGTCTTTCAGTAAAAAACGCATATACTTTGTCGAAAATCATCTATAGTTTCATAAAAAAGCTTTCTCTTCCTGGCACTGTCGGTTCTCTTTTGTAATATACTTTTAGTATTATACTTTCAAGAAGAAGGTTTCTTGTTATTAGATTTAGTAGGGGAAAAATGGGGCTTCTCCCCACATGACCCCCCC
>MQRK01220746.1:3316-15542 GCA_001938485.1 Girardia tigrina
AGAGATTTAAACTATAAGGATTTCGTAACACGTGTTTTTGACTATATTTTGTTTACAACTATGTGAGGTATCTTTCAAATATATTGTACATATGTAAATAAATGTTTGTTAAAAAAACTCGTCTTATACATGTCTTTATTCATAACTTTACAAACATTTCGGTTGCATGTTTGAAGTACAACAGGACTTTTTACATGTAGATTTTACATGTAAAATAAAATGTTATGTATCTTGGTTACGGTACATTGAGTACATTGGGCGATTCATGAAGTATTGTATGACGGTAAACAACATACATATATCATAGAGGTTTCAGATATATACGAAAAAATAGATTTTGAGCACTTTTTTGAGAATTTTAAAAATGTTCGAAGAAATCGATTTATCAGCACTTTTTCGAAAATGTTGACATGGAATCTGAATGTACGTATGTGGATTCCTATTCAAGTGCATCAGCACATTTTTGATATTCTGCTTCCTTCTGTCTCTAAAATCGATGTGCATTTTGTGTAAATTTGCACATTATGTTAATTATAGGGAAAAGTAATCAATATATGAAAATTTGAATTGTACATTCAAATAGAAAATCAAAATGTGCATCAAACACATGATATCGATTTTTGACACTGGTACTTTTAAAAAATTTGATGTATTGATTTTTGCACTTTTACACATGTGCAACTTGAAAAGCACTGTGCTAGCACATTAGAAATGTGCGGCACAATTTGCACTATCGATTAACATTTTAAAAATATCAATTTGCAATTAGCACATTTGGGCACTGTGTAGTGATCGATTAGCACTTTTTTCTACGGTCCTTAGTTACGGGGTGACGGTTGCTATGGATACGGGAACCGTTACCATGGTTACAACCGCCTTGGATCACTTAGATCACCTTGCTAATGAAAAACGTCCCTTTAAAAATTAAACTATATTATTATTTATAAATATTCGCATATAGTAAAATCACATACTTTCTTATTTATAAGACCAAAAAATATCATCAATCGCGAAAATAAAATCCATAGATTTATTCATTGAATTTTCGTCAAAAGCAATAAAAAAGAAATTCTTTCACGTAATTTTTTTTTAAAAAAATAACGATTGTTTTAAGACACTATTTTTTTAATGTTGAATAATAAAATTTGAAATCTAAAGGGCTTGTTTTGTCTTTCTCATGACTGATGATAATTTGTGTAAAGAGCTCCATGATGAGTTTTACGTGAATTATTGCAATTTGTTTATTCCAAAAAAGAATGCAAAACTCACCTCGGGGACGTTGGAGCCACATGTTCGAGTTACTGCGAAAACTAGAATTATCTGTGAGACTCTTCGATCGGTATTTTTACGAGGGATGGTTGCGCGTTGGTGTCAATTCACTTCTCAATTTCGGTGCCGATAAGGCCTGCAACAGTCAGCCTATGTTTAAGAGATATCTTTTTTTACCTGTTAGAAAATGCCGCTATGTTGTGGTGACAAATCAGAAGGGGTGAGACAACTCTCATGTTGATGATCTGGAAACTTTCACTGATGACATTTTTCAATTATTGCGGTTATGTTAATGTTAAAAATTTATGTATTACTCAGTATTGAAAGAAAAAGTCAGAATAAAACAACAATTAGTTAACTATGGGATTAGAATATTTTATTATAAAATATGATTAAAAATATTTTTTTCTAAAAAAATAGTGTTTTTACTAAAAGACAGCTATTTATTTTTTATTTAAAATGCTCATTTTGAAAAGTAAGTCGATGGGTTTCGGCGAAACTATAATGCACTTTATAGATTTCGGCATTCTGATTCATAATATGGCATTCTTTTTGAGAAAGTAAATCGTTCTAATGTTAGTACCCTAAGCTCGAAATTTAACGCAAAAAACATTCGATTAAATTTATCATTAAGTTTTTAAAATGACATCAAATTTTAACATAATTCACATTTGTAAATCTCAATAATTTCTATTCAGTTCCAGCCATAAAATGATAAAATTTCATGTTGAAACTTTTTATCAAAATGTATTTTAATTTATAATACTGCAATAATAAATAATAATAATAATAATATTTTAGATTTATTTTATCAATATTGTGATATACTATTAAGTATTTTTTGTTGATAATATATTATTCTATGAAATAAGTTATAAGACTAAATTGAAATATATTTTTTTCAGACTGAAGCATTTTTTCAACCACAAGGTCATCCAACTCATCGTCAAAATACTATTCTAAAACAGTTATCTGATATAAGAGAAGTAATGTTGTATTTATAAATATTATGTACAGAATATTTCATTAATAAAAAAGTCAAATCTCAACTCTCATTCCAAATTTTAAATGTTAAGATAAAATGAAAGATTAAATGAAAGATAATTTAGATCAGGGATGGCGAATCTTTTTTGATGTCCGTGCCACAAAGTCATTGTTAGGATAATTAGTACCAGCACATATTTATATTTAAATTCATATCTCTATTTATAAATATAAATGATCCATAATATTATTATATAAACTCCTGAAATTGTTTTAATCGAACAACGTAGTTATTAATTACGCGCATAATTTAATTGTGATTTAAAATAAACGTTTCTTTCGATTTCCGACTTTTAATGAATAATGTAAAAAGTAGAGATTGGAAAGTGTTGTCCAATCTCTATTTCTACTATAAAATGAAAGTTGTCAACCAAAGCTAAACTAGACCAACTCAATATATCAAGGAATTGCGTTAGGCTAATTTAGTGTTCGAGAAAATAAAACAATTATGTCAAGAGAAAAATAACGATCAACGAAAAAAACTCGTAATTCAACACAAAAAAATTACATACGAGAGAGAGAAGGGCACGGATAAATCTCGATTTCGATTTGTGTTTATTGTTCAAAGGTTTCAAAGGAACGATCTTTTGTTGTAACAATATCGTTGGAAACGTCTAAGAATCATGCTGTTGCGCAACGAGATTTTCAAGAAATAGATTATATGGAGAGATACACCTTCAGGGGGGAATATTGATAAATTGGTTTGCGGAAAATTCCTTTACGAACCGATTTTACAGAAAAATGCTTTGTAGGTAGTATAATATAATTGTAATCAGTAATAATAATGTATTTAAAATTTTCGATCAATATTTAATATTGTTATATTATTCATATACACACATATAATATATATATAATATTAATATATGTACTTTTGAAACTTTTTCCTTCTTAAGACTTTCTAAAATTGGATATCTTCTATTTCTATCTTTATAATTTGGATCACTGAATAATCTCAACATGACTACTATAAAAGAATAACAAAAATCACACGTGAAATATGCAATCTTTCGGTGATACCATCAACAATAAAAAACTGACAAATCAAACACGAACGAGTTACAAAAACATTCGAAAACAAACACAAAAAATCAAAGAACATGCAAATAAAATAATCACTCAGTGTCAGTAAGTAGGACACTACAGATAATTCTTACATGACGACCACGCCAAATATCGTTAATAATTTAGCACCGAAGATATTCCAAGTTAACAGCGATCTAGAGGACTTCATCGCCGATTGTCAACGATTTTTCGAGGTATGTCAAATCAATGAATCAATTCAGATGCTTATGGTGAAAGCATTTATCGGAAGAGACATATTCGAAACATATGAAGCAGTAGATTCGAAAATCGTGAATTTTGCAGAACGATTACGCAAAGCGTTTAAAAAATCAACATCGTTGATCCATGATAAATGAGAACGAAGATTTAATTTAATAATTCAAAATTTGCCTTTCGAATATTTAAACAAATCGGTTTTCAAGAGAATTTTTATAAGAATATTTGGAATCCATAATTGTACTGTATATAAATGATAATATAAAATAAGATAATTTGTTCGATTTAAAAAAAAACTATGTTATTCAAACAAATTAGATGATCCAATTAATTACACTCCCTCATGATCTCCAGATCAAATCACATAATATTCCAGATACTGAGGGGGTTTCCGTACCCGCACCGGTCGTTCAGCGGAATCTGTAGCTTTGCGTTGTCGGTCCACTCATTTCGTCTTCACTGTCTGAAATGCGATCATCGGAATCCACTAACATCAGTTGTCGATTGTCCACTGCTCTCCTGATGTGGGATATATGTCTCGTGATTCCATCGTCGTCCAGCGCCACCCCAACTGTAGACTTCAACGATGTAATTACATACGGCCCCGCCCATGGGTCATCCCATTTCCCCCCGACTCTAAAATAAACATTCTCACCAATGTTGAACGGGTTTTCTCCATAGCGTCATACTCATCATTCGAGATGCATTACGAGATGAATTTACATTCAACGCTCATTTCGAATCGGTGACCCGTCGTACTGTTGTACGAAAACACACATTCGCTGATCGACTTTGCAGACCTCGCCGCCATTGTCTTAATGGTGCGGTTATTTCTCTCGCATATCTCATTTTCTTGATGCCGATAGGCTGCGGTGAACCCTTGCTCGATTCTCCATTTATCCAGCAACCGTCTCACTGGGGCACTTCGGTAGACAGCCGCATTGTAGGAAAAGAAACGTTTCGGCGGTCCAAATTCAGAGCATACGCTATCTATATGCCAACATATTTCCTCAGCGGATTCACAGCGCAACTTTCTCCATATACAAAATCTTGCTGCTGAATCCACTATGGATACGCGACTTAGGATAATCCACTCAGATACGCGACACCGTTGAAATAAGTCACATCGCTATAAAGTTGGTACCATACCTTGTCAGTTGACAATTGCCCATGTCGATATTCAATTCGTGGGGCTGGACAGATCTTTGAACACTCAACACACTGCTTGATAACTTCCTTAACTTGATCCGACTTTATTGCATTAGACCCATATTTTTCCCTCAACAGTTCACTCGTCTTGTCGACTCCAAAGTGACAGATATCATGAATTTTCTTGATCGCATCAACACTGGGATACTGATTTACTTCAATGGCGTTTACTTCCACTTTCCTGTTTAGCCTTTGTTTTAGAACTCTGGTCAAATAATTTGCCATATTCAATTGAGATTTCACCAATCCCAGTTCCACTTCCAGTTTTTCTTGATCTTTCAACTCTCTCATGATATCGAGTCTTCACCGTACCAAATGTTCAGATAACGTGCGGGTTCTTGGGTTGTGTGAATATAAGCACAAGCAAACCCTAACCATCTTGTAACTGGTACATGGCCTTTCCACTCCCCCAAAATTCCATGTACTTCTCTCCTCGTTGCTTTCTCAAGCTCCCTAGTTACGAGCTCTTGGTCTCTTCTCCACTGAAAATTACTTTGTACATTCAGTCCAAGCACCCTGACATCATTGTCTAGGCCAATCCGTTCTATGGGTTGAGACTCCAACCCAAACCGGCGAAAAATTCCTATTACATCCTCTGTATTACAAGAACTTTCCGCAATGAACACGTCATCAATATACCCAGAAGTAGTTATCGTCTGCTCTTCCTTTATAATCATTTCAACTATTCTTGACATGACTTTTGGTGCAATGGATAGACCAGACCCTAACCTGGTCATGACATAAACTTCGCCATTCCACATAACCGCCTGATATTTCCACAAATCTGGAGCCACCCTTACTTGTAGGTATGCCTTTTTAAAATCCATTATAGCGCAGTTGGGTCCAAATTTTCTCCACTCCCGTAATCGTGACTGGCAACTGGCATAACTGCTGCCCGGATAGCTATGAATTTGTTCGTTCAGTAACCTGTAGTCTAATACCGGTCGTATTCGTGTCGTTTTGCCTTTGACTTACCGCACTCCCATCAACGGTATCATGTTACGAATCTTCCCGTCTCGCTTTTCATCCCATTTTATCAGAATACCTTCACTTACCCACTCATTCACTTCATCTTGAAATGGCTCTTTATCTTCATTGGGAATATCATAATTGACACATGAGGTTCTCCCAACCGGATGATCATCGACAAATCTCCATCGTGCGCTCCAATACCTTCCGTCAAATTGAGCTTCAAAATCATCCTCTTTTATCTGCAAATGTCTTCCACTTTTCACTCCAGTTGCTGCAGTAATGGCTTCCAATTTTGTTCAAATTTCCACTACCAAATTTTATACAAACATCATCACCGTCTACCTGTATTATCAGTCCACGTTTGAGAATAACATCGTTTCCTACTATGATGTCGACACCTGCAGGCAAACTTTCAAACACAATTGCTCTAACAGGCCCCAGGTTCATACCGCCAAATAGAATCTCATGTAGATGCACTTAACCCAGGATCTTTATTAACATGACAAGAAAGTTTTTTCCATTACTCTTCACTTCTAAATAAGAAAGAAAATTACCATTCTAATGCTATTTTTTGTTAATTCATGTTTATAAATATTTTTTGGCAAAAAAATCAATCGATATATATATATATATATATTAATTTGTGTCATATGATCGCTTTTCATATTGGATTTAAAAGGTTGTCGGTAAAAATGGAGTTTTCAAAATCTAAAAGTCGATTCTATGCATACGTTGAGTGGAAAAATGGAACAACTGCAGCTGAAACCTATTTAAAGTTGTTCAATGCCTTCCCTGATGATTGCCCAACGCCCAATAAGAAACTGGTTCTCTGATTTTACCTCAGGCAAACGGCTATCGTTGGACGATCACCCACGAAGTGGACTGATGTTGTTGTCAGCAACAACAACTGATGATTTGATTGAAAAAGTTAGGAACATAATTGAGCAGGATGAAAGAATGTCTTTAAGACACATAAGTGAAATGCTTGATGTCAACAAAAAATCAATAAGGACAATCCTCCATGAAAATTTGAACAGGAAAAAGATTTTGAGCATCTGGGTGCCTTATCAACTGACTGATGATCACAAACGACAACGTATTGAATCCTCAAGAAATTTTTTGCTACTTGTGCAACAATATGGGAGAGAATACTTGATGAAACGATGAATAACAGTTGGTGAAACGTGGATATCATTTTCCCTTACATTATGGTGATCCAACTTACGAGTATGGGCAAGTGGGGATGATCCTCGACCACGTGCTGTTCAAAACAAAAAATTTGGACAAAGAACAATCCTTATTTTGGCATTCACAGCTGATGGTAAGTTTCACATCGAAGTAACAAAATCTGCTGAGGCTATCAATTCTGAAAGATATACAGAATTCATTCAAAATAGTCTTACGAAGTTTAGTAAAGACAGACGACGAGAAATTCTTTGGCAGCATGATAATGCTCGACAACATTCATCCAAGTTTACCACGGAGTTTTTTCAGAAAAAACGTGTTGAATTGATTAAACAAGCTCCATATTCGCCTGATTTAAATCAGTGTGACAAATGGCTATTCAAATTTTTAAAAGGATCACTAAGAACAACATCATTTGCAAGCGAGGAAGAGGTCTTACAAGCGGTCAGTGATATTATGAGGAATCTCTCACGAGAAAAACTTTCACATGAATTTGATAAACTTTTTCAAATGCTGAAAATGTTATTTGTTGTAATGGTGAATATACTGTTGTGTAGAAATATATATTTGCTGTTTTATATTTGTTTTATTTAGAAATTAGAAATACAGAGGAGTAACGGAAAACACTTTTTTGCCATATTAATACCTGACTACCGTCGACCGCTACCAGGTTCATGTTTCTAACTCCTTCGATTCTTGACTTTGTGCAACTTCTTCTAATAAGAGTGGCACTACTCCCAGTGTCCATCATCACCTTCATCATTTCCCCGTCGATTAGCGCTTGATGATTCAATAAATTCGGAATAACAGCTGAACATGAATAAATTAATGGAGATTGCGAATTTTTGAGGCGACTCACGGCAGCCTTGTTGACACAGTTATCCTCGGGGTGTTGTGGCTTTTTATAGGCGTAACTATCGCCGGTAGTTACACCACCACCCCCTCTTACAGAGACATTTGGTCCTACACCATTTATTGGGGAGAGGTTGGACCCGTGACCTTCTCCCCTCTGTCGTTTCTAGACATGTTACAGTTTGCTTTTATATGGCTGACTTCTCCGCATTTAAAGTATTTAACCCTACACGTCTTCTGCGTGTGTCCAAGTCGATTACAACCAATACATCGAAATTTACTGTTGGTCGCCGCAATCACTTCTTGATGATGTTGATGAGACGATATCTTTTTTGGCCAAGTTACCACACTCTTGAACGTGAATTTGACGTCCAATCTTGGCTGCACCTCTCTTTTTAAGTGATCCGGTAAACTGTGAATAAATGTCATTGCACAAAACGCATCGATCGGATCTTGGTCCCCAACAACGGTCCGTATCAGCTGATTGATCTTGGCCGCCGACACGTCCAATCTGTCGCTCGGGAGAATCTTCTTTTGACCAAGCAACATCCATTCGTCAAATCTCCCCAAACCAAACACTCGGCGCAACTCACTTTTGATTTCCTTGGCATTTATCTGTTGATCCAGCGATAAATTCTTCCACGTGTCGTATGCCGGCCTGTCCAACAGCTGTCCAACCAAGCATGAGACTTCTTTTTCCATTAACCCGTCTACCTCCGTGGCAAACTCGAATCTGTCAATCCAACGTTCGACGTCCTCCCCACCATCAAATTTCTTCAAATTACTGATTGCTTTCATTGCCGCAATAGCTTTTAAAATAAGATGATTTTTTCGATTTACAAATCGATTTATTTTACAAAACGATTTATTATTCAAACAAATTAGATGATCCAATTAATTACAGATAATATTAGGCATACAAATATTAATATACATTATTTATCCTTACAGTGACAAAAAAAATTTTCATAAATTTAAATTAAATGTTCTTATTATTTAGGGTTTGCTTTTGAAACAGAAAGAAATCGAAACTTCTATGTCCTTCAATGCAGACATGTGATAAGTTTAAAGTATTGTGTTGATATAAAACTGTTTTAGTTCTATATTTTGCCTTTATTTTTATTCTATTTTTTAATTAGAAATTCTTTGATCAAGTCAAAGTTTTTAAACATAGATGTATGATTTTGTTCATATAATTATTATAATGATGAATCTTGCATAACTATATCAATGAATATTAAAAAAAGTAATTTAATAAATCATGATTTTTGAACTCCAAAAATTTTTTAAAAAGTGAATTTTGTGTTTCCTCTTATTTTTAAAAGTAATTTAAACATTGTCATCAGATATATGTGACCAAAACTGAGAAAAGGGACTACAAGTAGGAAACTGAGTTAAGAGTGCCACGTTGTAGGTCTCATAATAGTTAACAACTGTGCAAAAAATCATNCTGATATTCCATCATTTGACTCTTCTACAGATATTACAATGGTCATATTCGTAAAAACTCGTTTTTGAGAAAACGCGAATTGAAACATTATGTTTATTAAAATCACTGCTACGCACACAAATTGAAGTTGGTAGTTAAGGCCTATAAATGGGCCAGAACAACAAATGATGCATACTGTATTCAGGGGCATGGATTGACCTATTGAAATAGATAGAGAACTACTTTTGCCCCATTTTCGACCAATCCACCATTACAGATGATTTCTGGGCTTTTTGTGCAGCGACTTTTGGTCCCTTTTCTCAGCTGTGGTCACATATTTGGAATTTTGTGTTATATATTTCACTGAATTTGTCACCATCTTAGAATATATTTAAAAACCATTAAATATTAAATTAGTCATACATTAAACTGGAAAGATTTCTCGTCATCTTGGGTAGCGGATTCAGGAGCATAGACTATTGGTTAATTATAGTAATATTTATAATAATATTTCTACATATGGAAGTTTATGGTTCAGATGGTAAAATAATTGCTGTTAAAAGAAACTAAGCAGTAAATTTGAAAAATATTTGGGAGGTAGTTTCTTGTAAGGAATTACACACTAAGGAACAATGTTTTTACTATGTGCTTGGATAGGATTAAAATCTAATATAATATAATTAAAAATCGTGATCTAAATTAAAACAAAAAATTAAGCGAAAGAAAAATGGGCAACGGTTCCGGTTGGAAGATTCAAATTAATCAATCAATTAATAATAAACATTTATATGTATAAAAAATTCATTTTTTATCATTATCTGACATTTTGTATTGAAATTTGATAAATCATAATAAAAAGTTAAAACTTATTATTGAATAAATTCTAAATTTCTCTCTCTCTCTCTATCAATATATATATTTTGAAAAAATCGCAGTATTGTTTTACTGCATCAATTGTAATAATTTGTAATTGAAATAATAATAAAATTTTTTAAGAGGTGAATTGAGTTTTGGTTTTTGCATTGAATTCGAAATCGCAAATTTGAAAACAAATTTTAAAAATGGCTAACTACCGGTTACCATGCCAACGGTCGCGATCACCATAGCAACGGTTTTGGTTACCTTAGCAACGGTAACCAAGGGACCGTTTACATTAGCAACAAATACAGTAATTCAAGGCGGTTGTAACCATGGTAACGGTTACCATATCCATTGCAACCATAGAAAAAAGTGCTAATCGATATTTTTAAAGTGCCAATCGATAGTGCACCTTGTGTCGCACATTTTTAATGTGCTGGCACAGTGCTATTTACGTTACACACGTGCAAAAGTGCAAAAATCAATACATAAAAAGTTTTAAGTGTTAGTGTCCAAAATTGATATCATAGGTTTGATGCACATTTTGATTCTCTATCTGAATGTGCAATTAGAATTTTCATATATTGATTATTTTTTCCTATAATTAGCATAATGAGCAAATTTACACAAAAGTACATCGATTTTTAAGGTACAAAGAAGCAGAATATTAAAAAAAGTGCTAAACTTTATGGGTACTAACCCATATACGTACATTCAGATTCCATGTCAATATTTTCGAAAAAGTGCTGAAAAATCAATTTTTTTCGAATATTTCAGAAATTCTCAAAAAAATGTTAAAAAATCATAACTTTCAAATGGAACTTTCAAATTTTGTCCGAGTATTTTTTTCTCAACTTTATACCTTTCACGGATTAAAGTGTAACGTCTCCATTCCACTTACATATACTTTGCTTCCTAATAAGAGTATGTCGACTTAAATTCATTTAATAAGTAAAATTAACCAGTTAGTACCAGAAATAATCCAAAATCAATATTGAAAAAAAATTTCGGTGAAAGTAATGTATACCGTTATGGTATATATATATATATATATATATATTATCGACTATTGGTTTAATTTTAATGGTAATAAATTATTTTTATGGATTTCATTTCAGCGAAAGAATGAAAAAAAAATCGATAAAAAAATTTCGGTGAAAGTAATATATACCGTTTGATCCAACTTTTATTTCAACAAGTTCCCTCATTATCTCCAGAATGTTCTCTCTAGTGAATGCAGATTTCATTTTTGTTTCCCATGTATCTCCCTATGCATTCTCGTATTTGTTTATTGCTTCCAGAGTCAAGAATGATGTCACCAGCAAGATTCTTCTTCTAAGAATCCCATGATATTCACATATCTGCCGAAGCTATTTAGGAATTCCTCAACTTTTGACTCAGATCCGTCGAATATTTCTGGACCTCTGATGTTCGGAGTTCCGTGGTCGTTTGTCGCCATATTAAGAACATTATCTGAGTTTTCACTACATTTATTTGTATCGAAATTTGAATTGCCACTAGAACAATTCTCCGCAAAAAACCATGCGTAGCTCGTCATCGTTCTTGATTGATAAATATTTAATAATATTCTTTAACGTCTTATTATTTTAACAAATTTAAATTACAATTTAATTATTACAAAAATAATTTATACTTTAAATTTAAAATAAATTTTATTTATTTTAAGACAATTATTATTAAAATATTATTTATGAAATATTAATGTTATTAATTGTGATTAATTATTAATTCATTTATTTTAATCGGTTGTTTGTCGATGGAGAGTTTGGACAATACTTGTGACGCATATTTATTTTTTCTGATTTAGACGACAAGCTATTGCGGCATGTGCAGTATCAAATTTACAGACGCAGTTCGCATATTTGATGGAAATGGAGATTTCTGCACGTGGTGTCGGAAATTCGAAGCATCAGCCTTCATCTGTGGAGTCGACAAATTAGGAGCGATCCCGCTTCTTTTTGAGGGCCGCGCGTTCGAGCTATATGCATGGTTGCCATTACAAGAACAGGAAAACTACGATGCGATCAAGGCAGCATTATCAGTTGTATTCGGACCGGACCCAAGATCTGCTTATGACGAATTCCGAAATCGGAAGCTTCGACAAGG
>MQRK01220751.1:0-12509 GCA_001938485.1 Girardia tigrina
ATTTACGTGGTATGAGGGAATCATCTACATTCAAACACATGCACACAAGCATACATTGGCTGTCCGTATCTGTCATTATTCTGAGCTTACTCTTACTGCATACTATGCAGTGCATGGTGTCATTGTAAATGATCCTACCTTGTGACATTATTTTGATTGTAATACAACATGTCGACACACAAGAGCATCATGAATTTCTTCCAAGTCATTCCGAAGAATTCTGTGACTTCAGTCACTTCACCTTGTAATACTATCCCTACTACTATGTCATCAATCTGTGCTACTACATCCATCTCTGATACTATACAATCAATCTGCGCTACTACTTCATATATTCCTGCTACTTCATACATACAAGTGATGTCTTCATTTGCTTGTGTACCTGCTAAGCCAATGACATCTACTAAATTTCATTTGGGGGACGACATACCGCGCCAGCCAACTACTGTAAATTTCCCTAAGACTCCATTTAGTTCAAGGGAACGCTCATTCTCTTCTGCATAGTATAGCGGGAGACCATATTTGGAGTACTTTATTGAGAAAGATGCAGTCTTCTGCATTTGCTGTCGAAAATTCTCATTTCCCGGCCCCTCTGGAAAAAGTGTTTTCAGAACAGGTAGATTCCGAAAATGGAAATCGGCTTTAGAAAAGAGAAAAGGTTTGCGAAAGCATGAATCTTTGAAGCTTTGAAGAAGCGGCTTAGCGTCGATTATTCAACAACCATCAACAAATTCATGGCGTTGGATGCTTTTCCTGTACCACATATGCAATCGGTCATCAATCAGCTTCACGGACACCGCTTCTTTACAACACTTGATTTAAGATCTACATACCACCAAGTTCCGTTGTCAGAAGCTGACCAACCATTCACAGCTTTCGAAAGGAGGGTAATTTGTGGCAGTTTAACAGACCTCCTTTTGGTGTAAAAATGGTGTGCCAGTTTTCTGTAGAGTTATGAAACAAATTACTACGGGTCTTGAAAGAGTTGTTCACTATTTCGATAATGTAGTCATCTGTGGCCGCTCTCAGCAAGAACATGACACAAACCTCCAAAAGTTCATTACTCGAGCACGGGAAGTGAACTTAACCCTTAATTTGTCGAAGTGCCAACTGTATCAAAAGAAACTTACCTTCCTGGGTCATGTATTTGAAGATAGAGTAATGAAACCAGATCCAGTACGGTTGCAAACCATTACTAAAATTTCCAATACCTCGGCACAAAAAAGAATTGGAACGCCTGGTAGGAATGTTGGTGTATAACTCGAAGTGGGTTCCAGATTTTGTAGAGACAGCAAGACTTATCTTTAAAGTAAAAGAAGTTCCTGTTTTCCCATTGAATACAGACTGTGTGTGAGCCATTTTAGCACTCAAAAACATCATTACAAAGTCCTTTTTAGCGATTCCTGAGGATGAAACACCACTGACTATGGAAACGGATGCGTCCTCAACGTCGATTAGAGCTGTTCTCTCTCAATCTGGGAAACCATTGGCTTATTTTTCCCACAGATTATCTCAAATTAAAAGCGGATGGGCAGCTGAGGAGCTGGAAGCTTACGCAATCATCACCGCAGTGGAGCACTTTCGGCATTTTTTATTGGGCCGCAAATTTATTGTAATCACAGATCAACAAGGAGTTGCGTTCCTCTTTGATACTAAACCTCGACACAGGATCAAGAATAGTAAGCTGTGCCATTGGAGACTCAAGTTGGCAGAGTATCAATTTCAAATTCAATACCGGCCTGACAATTTTAATGTAGTGGCCAATCCTCTTAGCTGCATAGTCTCAGTGTCTAGTAATAATTCGCTCTTGCATGAACAAGAATTAATTGTCATAATTCACAACAACATCGTTCATCCAGGTATTAGCCGTTTGACCCATTATTTGGAGAATCAATTTCAGAGGTCAGCTCTACTTAAGGAAGTGGAAAAATATATTGGTGGGTGCGAAATTTGTGCAAGGATGAAACCAAGATTTGTGAAAGTACCACAAGGAAATGAAATCATCGCGACAAGACCATGGCAAAGAATAGCAATTTATTTTATGGGACCAAAGTAGTCAACTACGCGGAATGTTTACATCCTCACGGTCGTCGATGAATATAGTCGGTACCCTTTCGTATTCCCATTACCATTCATGACAACCAGAAATGTTATTAATTGTTTGACAAGTCTTTTTACTATTTTTGGTTCACCCAGCTTTATACACAGGGATCGAGGGGCTCAATTTGAGTCAAGTGAATTTTCTGACTTCCTCAATGGAACATCGTGCGTAATCGTTCAACTCCATACCATTCGCAAGGGAACAGACAGATAGAACTCATGAATGGCACAATATGGAAAACAGTGCAGCTGCGTTTTCAACAATTAAATTTGCATTCATCTCAGTGCGAACCCCAGCTGAATATGGAAAATATGAACATTCGTTCATATCCTTCTAGGGCACTTGATTATAAAACCCCCTCGAACTTTTATTTGCATTTCGTCGGCGATCAACATTGGAAGAGAGGGACGTCTTTGTTGTGGTTCTGACTATACCGTTTGTGTTTCCCCCATGGCTGGCGACAGGACAAGAGGTATTTCTGAAAAAGCAACACTCCCAAGGGAAAGTGGAAAAAGTTATCATCCAAAAAGTAGTTTCTCCTCAAGTAATTCAAGTAAAAATCTCAAACCGGAAGAACAGATACGCTGTCGGCTCATCATTTATCCAGGGCGGCGACGGATGCAGATAGCAACTAGAAAAACAATGATGGGAACCAGATAGTGCGACCAGAAGAGCAAGTGGATGAAACATTGGTTGAATGTTATATTGACCAGCAACACGAGGAGTATGGTGGAAGGCCACAACGCGAAAGACGCGATCCGGAGTGGATGAAAGACTATGTGACTTTAAAAAAAACTGTTAGTTTTAAATTGTAATTTGTTTTAATATTCATTTTATGAGATTGTTTGGGTTTTGCTTATGTGTTGCTGTTGTGGAGTGGTTTAGTATTATCTTGTTTTTCTTCTTAGATCGTTGTACTTATTTGTATTGGTTTGAAATAAATCATTTTATATTACTTCAGTCAGAATGTTTAATGTTAAGATTTAAAAATAAAAATCAAAATGACGAATTTTCGAATTCCAATAAAGGTAAAGAAAAAGTTAAATTAAAGGTAAAAGATTATAATTATATTTACTTACAAAGCAAGAAAAAATTGCTTCTACAACAAACGACTTGGAAAATAAAGCATAAAATAATGCTGAATATATTCACTTTAATAACGTTGGTTTTAAAGTTTTATTTGTAAAAATGAAATTTAAAGACGCACTTAAGACTGAATGAAATTGAATGGATGAATGATCATTGGAATGATCATGTTATACAGATTATGAATAAAACGAATGGGAAGCGTATCTCAAATATCACACAATGTTTCTCTCTTCATATTCTTGTACAATTTTCAATAATTATCTCACATCATCTTTATAATATGACATTTTTAACTAGCTTTTATACCTGTCCTCAAAATAATCAAAGAGTAGTTTGAGGGTTTCCTGATTTTCACGAAAGAAATTAATGTGAAGCTGCATTCCAAACGCTTGAACCACGTCAAGGTAAAACGAAAGAGACGTCAAGGAGATTATGTAGAAGGGCAAAAGTCAGAGTTAAAAGAATCCTTATTATAAGATCTGAATTCTTCAATTTTTTCCTTTATTAACATACAGCGTTTCTATCTGCGACGTTTAGTATATTTTGTTTGTTATTTCAATCGCATCAAAAACTAACTTTAAAAGAAATTAAAACAAGTGGATTCTGTTTCAACTTTTGTTAATTTGGAAAAGGAAAAAGAACAACAATTAAAAAATTCAGAAATTTAGAGCAACTGACGATAATGAATGGTCGATGGCGAATGAGATTTGGAATTTTTATCATTGATAAATGCTATGATTTACACAATTTGATGAAGAGAAAAATTGAAGATACCATAAAAGCGAAGGGTGATGTTCCTAGATTTTAAGATGTAGGTGTCAGGATTTTTTAAAATTAGAGAAAAAGTATTTGATTGTGAATAAAATTTTTATTAGCATATTTTCCGGTAGATAATGCGTGTGTTATCTATACAAAATGTTAAATTTTGTCAAAAAATGAATATGCGCGTTCTACATTAGAAAGCCACCTGATTAGTAAAAAAATCGGATAACAAAACTATGGTTAATATTAATCTCATAAATTAATAAATATTTAAAAGTCAGAACTGCGCGTTATCTACCGGAAAATACGATATTTAACTTTTTTATTTGATTTCTTCAACTTATTTAATAATTAATACTTGAAAGCCAATTAAAAACGTTTATTAATTTCGACGGTTTAACCGTCATCGTCAGAACAAATGATTTTCAAACGAAATTTACTTATATAGTGCAGTTAATGATTATGCAATCAATACGTAATCATCATTTAAAAACTCTCAACAAAGTTGTAGTTGTTTTTAATTGGCTTTCAAGTTTTGATTTTAATAACTTGCCAATTTTATTTCAATTTATTAACAATTATTTAATAATTGTATTTCGATTATCGTAAAATAGCAAATTAATTTATATCGAATTATCGCGCAGATAAGTTGCAAGCGCGTTTAAGTCACACATGAGTTTTTTTAAAGAAAAATGCACTTTTTTGACAGAAATTTCGCGGCTTAAATGCGCGATATAACTATAAAGAAATATTGAAAAGTATGTGTTTGTATAGCGGGCTTGGCGTGGCAGCCCCCAATGGCGAAGATGGGTGGTTGGTGTTTTGTGGGGATATAATTGAGGGTAAAATCATACCTCAAATGTTGCATCCGATAATCTGATTCATGCTTTGAATCTGCACTTTGAAACTCCGTCTTATCATTTCATAAGCTTTATCGAGATTGAACATTTCAAAAGAATCTGTTTTCCGGTTCCTTCACACGATCATGTCATTTACACGACCAGAAGCTCTGACGATCACTTGGAAACCATTCTGCAGATTATCAGCAATCTCATGGATTTGCGCTCCATCGCTTCTTGTGAACGTTCCAGAGGCCGACCAGGCCTTAGATATCATGCCACGTGGCATCACCGCACTTTGACAAATTGCACTCGATCTTCCGATGCCACAGAACAAATACTCTTCAGCATTTCGATAATAATCTATTTTTGCTCTATTAATTCTTTGATAGCAATCGATAATTCTTCTGCATCAGATGTCGAAAAAATCGTCAGACCGACAACGAAATCAAAAAACTCTCTCATCGACCCGGTTTTGATTCTCTTATTCCGGACAAAATTGTTCATTGTATGACAATCTTATCTCGTTTGTTAAGAATTGAATTATCGATTATCCCTTTATTGATTTCCTACTTGACAGACACCAGGGTGTACCAAATTTCATCGAAATCGGGATGTGCGGAATCGGGAGGTTCCCTAGTAAGTAACTACCATAAAAGCTTTCATGAAACTGATCCAACAATACGAAAAAAATTGTGGAATGGATTTTATAGTCCTTCAGTATATTTCTTTCTTCATTCTCTTAAAGTAAATTATTAATCCTTTCATCATCTGAAATGATGATGTAACTAACATCTGGAACTTACCCAAAACCAAGAGTGCAATATCTTAAGAAGTAATGTGAGGGTTGGCATAAATATTCAGTGACATCATGAATGTCATAAATAAAATAAATGTTTTAAAAGATTAATTATATTTATGCTAAATTGACAACAATTTTTGACTTTTTTGGAATTATAACTTGAATTTTAGTATTTTGGGAGCTCACAAATTTGGAAATTTCGATATTTATAATATCTCAAAGGAATTTTCAAAATATTTAAAATATATCTTTATTAATAAAAACATTGAAAAATTTTATGGTTGAAATATTTGAAATTAAAGTCTAAAAATATTTTTATTTTTGTAACATCAGCATAAAAAATGAAAACTTTATAAAAAAAATGAAAAAGATTTCAAGATTTTTTAAATGAAAATTTTATGAGAACATATTGAAAATGTTTATTTTATGTTTTTTAAGATAAAAGATATGTTTATCTTATATGTTTAAAAATTTAAATAAAACATTTATACTTGAAAAATTTCCTTTTTGAAGATTTTTAAAATAAATGTAAATAAAAGAATTTTTTCGATATTTTAAAAGATAAAATTTTAATAAAAGTAATGTTATAAACTAAATTTAAAGATTCCTAAAATTTTATTAAAAATACAATTTTATTCATAAGACAATCAAGGGAATTGCGTCTTGATCGAATATCAGTATCATGGACGCCTTATGGTGGTATAACAATACACCGTCTGACGGAAAGAAGACACCTAGTTCAGCACTTTACTAGTACATTCCAATCGGTTTGGAGATAATCGAAAGAATTGAAAAGGAGCCGGTTTACAATAAGGTAAAGACAGACTTCGTAGAGCAACAGTTAGTCTGGGTAAAGCCTGAAAATAATATGCCATGTACAAGCAATGGACAAGATGTGTTGTCGTTGGAAAATTGGATCAAAGAAAGTACTTAATAAATTGTGATGGTTTTTGCGGTCCACGGCATATAGCAGATATTCGACCAAAACAACCAGACCTGCCGTGAAACTCTTACTCGGATTACATGTTGGAAAATAACAACGAATCAGCTTCGAGTGTTAAGCAAAGTGAATCGGGAATAAGCAACAGACCCAAAAGAATCATGTATGTTGAGTTTAGTATTTGGAAATGTGCTTCTCGCACCCAGATGTAAATTTGGTATTTTGGATGTTCATGATAAATAGTTATTCGAGCATAATTTACATTTTAAATTACAGTATAAGATATTTAAAAACTTTTAAAATATTAAATCGTTTCAAATTTTAATATCAAAAATTTAAATAAAATAAATAACTTTTAACTAATTTTTAAATTGATTAAATTAATGCTTTTTCTTTAAATAAAATCATTTTTGAAATTAAATTAATATTTAGATAAAATTATTACCAAAATTATAAAATTAGAACTTTAAAAATAAAATCTGAAAATCATTTAAAAGGAAAATTTGTTCGAATAATTGTTTATGAATAAAGAATTAACAACAATTTATCAATTAAGTATGATGTCAAATTTCGAAAGCTTGGTTGATAATTGTTCCAAAAGACAATTCAAATTGTATTGAAAATAAATGTTCGAAAACCCATATTGATGTTCTTAATGTACAAATTAATGAAGTGATAAATTAAGTATTCATGTTTATATTACATTATCTTTGTGTATAAATGGTTTGTACAAAAGAAAATTGTTATTCGAAAATTTTAACAAAAAATATTTTAGTGTTATAATAATAAAATTTTAGAGTTATAACTTTAAATAACTTTTTAAAACAGGTCTTTTACTGTAATATTGATACTATCATAAAAATTAAAGAAACAAAACTTTAATATTTATAATAATTCTATTCTTTTTCCATTCTTTTTATTAGCTTACTTTCTATATGGGTATATACAGGGTGGCCCAATCGGTATGCATGCGCTACTTTTTACATATTCAGAATTTACTCACCAAGACGAACATTATGGTATATTACCTGTGGGGTCTAATAGTCTCATATCATTGCGTAATTACGCAATAAAGGTCAAATTATGTAACTTTGAATTTGTAATAAAAATGGTCTTATTTTCTGGATCTTTTTATACTGATTAAGAATATTCGCTTTATTTTGCAACATCTTTTATCGTTATCAAGTTATTAAAAATAATTCTTAAATTCAAAATTTTTATTGAATAAATATAATTTAATTAAATAAAGATTATTAAAAAGATAAAATCAAATACATTTTCAATAAATGAGGTTTTCGAAATGTTCTCCACCTGCTGTTATAACGTGTTGAAGATGGTATTCAAGTTTATAAAACTATCTAATAAAAAATTCTCTTCAACTGATAATTATCCTTTCGCTTCGATAAATCAAATAATAATAATTAATTTCTCCTTCCTCAGGCCTTGACGAATTAAATCAATAATAAATGACGTCTTCGCACAAAAAATTCTTTTTTAGATTAATTAGACAATAAGTAACGTTGCCTTCGTACAGTATTTCTCCTCAGCCTTTGGTTAATTTGAACAATAATAATTTTCGTCCAGCAATAATCTCAATCGTTCAAATGATCTTAAATTTTTCTCTCCTTTTTATGTATATTTTGATTCAGTAGGTTTAAGTAGGTTTAACTTGATCAGCTCACAGACTTTAAAACGTAGGTTGTACCTACGCTTCTTTATATAATTTTTTTGACCTTCTATTTTTAAGATCTTATGATCTTAACCTTTCTAATCATTTTTATTATAATAATAATATTTTTCTTTTAAATATAAATAATAATATAATATTAGGCTTGGGAGTAAATAATAATTCTTATTATTTACTAAAAATAACAAAATATAACAAATATAAAAAATATATTGTTAGCAAAAATAATAAGCAAATTAACAATTTATTTACATTCTCAACACATATAAGGAATGATGCATTCTTTTAAAATGTCATGATAAAGTTTACCATTCATGTTTTGTTCAATGAATATTGGTCCAATAATTCTTCCTGATGAAATGGTTTACCAAACTTTTACCAGACTTTTTAAATGCAAATTTCTATGAAATCGAACTATGAAATAGAAACTAAATTTTGTGATCTTGAAGGATTTAAAAACTTAATTTAAGGATATTAATACATTTTCATTAATAAATGATATTTTATATATGTTAATTTTAAAAATTCGTGATTGTATAATTTCTTTATACAATGACGATATATATGTCAATTTAAATATTGTCGAGTTGCATGGGTTTTTTACTTGCATGGGTTGTCGTAAATAGTAAATTGGATTTCAAAAAATAACTAGTAAATCTAAATCTAAAACCACTTCGTTTAGGATGAAGTGGTTTAACTATGCAGTGATGAGGACTATCTGTAGCACAAAATCTGGCAAATTGCATCCGGTATTTCCAACGGAGGCCTTAGACTTTGCTGTTTAAAGCGACGAAAAATAATACATATCTTGCGAGCAATGCTACAGGAATAGAAAGGAACACGGCCGTCATTAGGGCCACAATTTAAGATTAGAAGTTGTTGCTCCACGATTTCAGGGAGAGAGTAATGGCCGTCAGAGGGCCAAGAAAATTAAAATCGGCAGAATTATATTTATATCAAAAATCAGTCGCATCGATAGTCGGCAATATGTGTGTGTTCGGTGTTGCTGAGCCTGGTTAAAGGTTGAGATATAAATAGTTGAAAAGAATAACTCGTTCTGATTGGCTAGCCTATAATTTAACTTTTTAATTTATATTTTCGATTGAATTTCCGGCGATAATGTTTTTTGAACTTTATTTTATCACAATTGTAAAACAATAAAAAATATTGTGATTTGAATTTGTACATTTTATTTTAACTTGACGGAAACGTTTTGTTCTATTTTAATTTAATACAAAAACGATTTGTATAATTTTAATATTTCTGTTACAATGGGAACGAAAATTATTTTTAAATTAAATTATTTTTCAAACGACTTTATCTTTAAACTTAATCTTGAAAACAATTTTAATATGATTTATTGTTTTAGGAAAAGAAATGTAAATAATGAAACTTGATAATCTCCAAGAATATTGAGGTTCTTATGTCATTTCAATTAGGAATACATTTGAAATATTCGATTCGATATTAATTTTATTTTTTTATTTATTGATACAAAATTATTTATACTTAATAAAATATGTATAGTTGTATTACAAACTCAAAATCTCAAGGATAATTAAATAAATTCGCAATTTAAATGTATATGTATCAAATAATATTTTAAAATTCAAATATTTAAGAAAATAAAATAAATAAATGTGTACCTCAGAAATAGTAGTATCGAGAATATTGTAGTTATATTGGTTACATATAATTAGATATAATCTTTACAAAATTAAATTATGAAATCATACAATGGCCTGTAAAGTTGTTTGCATCTCATTTGTTATCTTCATTGATTAACGACCAGATCTTCAGACTTTTCCAATGTTTCCTAGAAAGTCTCATTAAATGTTCTCGAATACATTCTGCTGAAACATTAACTTGATAATCACTTTGTATTTGGTCATTTACATGGACAGTCATTTCATCCAATTGTTCAGGTGTTACAATAGGATTATTTGTACAATAATATTCCATCAACGCAACATGTTCTTTATCTAGTTTGCTTTCTACTTGAGNTTTCTCGACATTTCTCTTAAGGTTTTCTCGTGAAAGTCTTCGTAAATGTTTGCGTACGGATTTTTCCGAAACACTTACTTGATAATCACAATAGAGTTGATCGATTATATGAATTGTCATTTCATCTAATTGTTGAGAAGTTACAATAGGATTATATGTACAATAATATTCCATCAAGGCAACTTGACGTTTTGTAAGTTTCCTACTTTGATAGATTAGCTTATTCTTCTCAATTGTTTTAGTTTCTTGCATTGAAGAAATTATTAAAGAACGTAATAATTTGGTATAAAGTTTGATGTCATACTACGTTAAATGGAAATAATTTATTTGATTAAAACATTAAATGAATTTTTGATTGGATAAAAGATAATTCTATAGTGTTTTTTTATATTTAAAGAATAAGAGAAAGAATATAAGTGTTAGACAAATTAATCTACAAATAAAATAGATGATAGTTTTAATTTTACAAGAATGGCCAATACATTTTTCATATCAATAAGCATTATGGTTTAACTTTCAATAATGAAAATTTAGAAGCACGTCGGTTCATATAAGTAGGGGAAAAATAAGAGTTCTGCACCATTGACACCACCCCGGGGGTCACCGTCTCAATGGAAACGGTTTCGATGGACATAGCAACAGTCGGGGTTACCATTACAACCTTAGCCTATGCAGAAACGGAGAATATCCAAAACAGAATCAGCATCAAACTTGTAACTAATTGGAAGAGAGCAAAGAAGCTCATTGCAAAATCAAATTTCCACAGCAGCATCATATACACCGAAAATCTGGTGAGTATACACATGCTGAAGACATCATTGGAGTTTAATAAGCCAATTTATATGTGGATAGATCCTGGATCTATCCAAGACCTTGATATATGATTTCCCTTATGACATCATGGTCCCAAAATTCATGGACACGGATATTGATATGAGTATATGGATTTCAGTATATACTGATAACTTTGTCTATCAGATTCATACAGAAGATCTGTTTGCGGATTTGAATAAAATTTCCGAACATATGGATACATCAGACTATCCAAAAGATCATCCAAATTACTCAACAACAAATAAAATGGTCCTTGGAAAGTTTAAGGATGAGGTGAATGGACAGATTATTTCAAGATTTATGGCACTACGATCTAAAATGTATGCCATTGACGTGATCGGTAATATAAAAAAGAGGGCCCAGGAGTTCAATGGACCACATTAACCAATTACATTGGATTCATGATTATTTGCGACTTTTAATGGAACAGAGAGTATCATATCAGAAATGAGAAGAAATAGAGTGCAAGAACATCAAGTTTCCACAGTATTAATGCGGAAACTTATTCCTTATTTTGACAGATGGAATAAGTACACTACCTCATAGACATTATTTATTGAGAACTATCAGCTTGTATACATTGTACATATTTGTTACATCTCTACATATTATGTAAATGATTTTTTGTTGAAAATCGTCGTTTTATATATGTCTTTATTCAAAACCTTGAAAACAACAACTTTTATTATGTATAATATTGATATATACTATAAAATGTTCACTGTGCAATACATTGACATGATGAATGCAATACATTGAAATGATGGATGCATGACGATATCACCTTGGATACGGTCACGTTTTATAGAACTTATAACGGCATTTTTAATAATAATGAAAAGAAAGGCCATTTATGAATATTAAATTTATTCGCAATACATATAGTGCAATGAAATAAAGTGATTAATTGCTATTTATATAGTTGAAAAACTATTACATCATACGTCTCAAAAACATGTTTTTTTTTCTTCTTTAAAAAAAGTATTTTAATGATATTTTAAAAAAAAACTTTAATGTGATTAGATGCATCACCTTGCACGTTTAAGCATGGTTTATGATGCTTTATTATCAATGCTTCGGCAATAATCCTTTAATAATTTGTGTCAAAATTATTTAAAATCACTTTAAAATCTGTATTGTAATCCATAAGATTACCTTTATATCTTTTAATATGACTCAATATCGAACTATTTCTACTCGATTGAGTATGTTCAGCTATTCTAGTGCGGAGATGACGACTTGTCTCTCCAATGTACAAGGCTTCACGCTTGTGACATTTGAATTGATATTGTGCACTACCAATCATAGACAAAACAGGTCGCATTGGAATATCTTCTTTATGAATCTTAGGTAGACCATAAAGTTTCGAAGGTTGCGATCCTTGTACTATAAAACCGTTTTTTAATTCATTACTAATATCATTACTTTTAACTAGTCTATTAATCATTTTA
>MQRK01220755.1:4693-16378 GCA_001938485.1 Girardia tigrina
ATTTATTTTAATTAGTTTTTCCTTGTTAATTATTTTAATTAAATTATTTAAAAATATTGATTTTATTTAAACAAATGGGCTCAAAAAATGGGCAAAAATGGAATCGCAACGCGACCAATACCTTCGAAATTTACAAAAAAATTCAAGCCGTGAACAGAAAATTGGCTGTTTTGCCACATTCATTATAAATTATTTTATAAAACAAATTTTGATTGCTATCAATAAAATGTAATAATCATCTTATCAAATTATATAAAAATTACAATAATCAAAAGCTACGAGAAAGAATTCGTTTTATTTGATTTTGAAAAAAAGTGAGAAAAATCTGAGCTCAGAATTACTAATTCAAGAAAACTTTCATATTTATGGACCCTTAACAATTGTTTAGTTTATTTTATACATGTGAAGAATATTTTTGCATAGTGCTTATTGTATGTTGTTTGCTATGCTGTTTTAAGATTGTGTTTCTCTCACCCATAATGGAACATTGACATTTTAATATTTTAAAACGTCTGATTACTTATTCAATTTTAAAATTTAAATAACTAATATTAAAATTAAATTAATATATCATATAAATATATGATATATAATATATATAATATTACAAATATATATAAATAATATTGTAGTAGCTTGATATTATAAATTTACGCATTAAATTTTATTTATTTTATTATTTCTTTTAAAGTTATTATTTTAAAAATTTCTACTAAATATATCAACTTTTAAAATTTTTAGATTTTAAACTCTGTTTTGTCTTATATAAATATTTACGTTTTGTCAAAATTTTAAATTATAAAATTATAAATTATGCTGCGAATCGAAAATGTCAAATAAATCCTCATATCATAAATAATGTATCTAAAATATTCTTTAAATAATTAAAATTATTTTGTAATTTAAATTATATATTATTTTGAAATTGAATTGTAAATAAATTGTAATTTAAATTTGTTTAAATAATAAGACGTTTAGACATATAATTAAATATAACAATCAAGAACGATGACTAGTTACAAGAGTTTTGTGGAGAATTGTCCTATTGACAAATTAAACTGTGATATCAATAAATGTATTGAACATCTAATTAGTGTTCTTAATACCACGAAAGAAAAAATATAGGTTATTTTTCGTTTAACCCTAATTACCCTGGGATGAGTCTTCGAAACTCATTTCGAAATTATCTTTAAATAACTACAACAAAATTATTTTTTAAGATAGTATGAACTATAAGTATTCTAATATTTAATTTTTCAAATATATGAATTTCATAAATTTTCTGTGTTAATGAGTCTAAAAGACTCATCGTAGGGTGTTACGCATATAAAATGACCCAGGGTAATTAGGGTTGAAAATGATATATCATTTATTGCCAAGGTGGTCGATTATAATGCTAATATAATTATTTGCTGATAAAATCTTTTGTCTTATCAAAGTAGTCATGAATCGCCAAAAATAAATACGATGAATTGTATTGAGCTTTCCTAAAAGCTTACCGTTTGAAATCTAAACAGACCAGTTTTTCCACAAATTCTGGAACTCTGTCAAGACAAAATCAATTTTTGATAAAATAGTGAGTGATAGTATTCAAGAATTGAAACTCTTATAAAATGTTTCCAGAAGATTAATTAAGAGTTTTTTTCGTCAACGTCTCCCACTTCACCAACACCACCGACATCTCCAACTTCTCCAATATCGTTAACATTGAGTGATTCAAACGTTTTTTCACTGACAAATTATCATCAAACATTTGATAAAGTTCAAGCAGAAAGCAAAAAACTGGAAAATATGCCAAAACATATTGAATTGAAATAAAACTGAATATTATTAATGCGGATATTATTGGATTAAATTTACGTGAAAAAGCGGGGTTAATTACTTTCGATGAATCTAGTAAACTTAGAGCACTAGAGAAGGAAAAAATTGGTTTGGCAAAGCAAATTTGATCACTTCAAAATAATCAGAGTCGTCAAGAAGAATTCAGATTGTAACAGAAAATAGAAAATGAAGATATCATGAATAGCAACCCTGAATTGGCTGCAAAAATGTACATTCAATCAGCAAAAGGTAGGTCACTAATAGCAGAAGAGCAACCAGAATTGTTGTCTTCAATTATCAAGATTTCAGTATAAAGAGTAGCCACAGATGCGAAAAGAAGATGTGAATCTTGGAGCACAATTAGAACACTAAGTGAATTAACCGATGCGTTAAGTAGAAACGGCTTTGAAATTTCACATTCCAATGGGTACTATTATTTATTGTCGTTTCAGTCAGATTGAATAAGGGTCAAAAAGATTTTCACCAAGCCCATACTCATTCCAAATTATGTGCTGCTTTCAATAACTGGTTTGTTGGAATTGTCATCTTTCATTGGCTCGAAGAAGTTTGTTTTGTTCAGTCAAGACGATAAGGCTAAGGTTCCAATAGGAATAACAGCATTGAATTTGCAATCACCTATAATAACGAATAAGGAAATGTAGGATTAAGCTTCCGGATCATGATTTGGTTGTTGCTGAACGTTTTAAATTAACGTCATCGTTGTAAAATTGAAAAGGAAGGGTTTGAAGATAAAAAATTTGTGCAATAGTCTGGATCAACGTATGTAGCTGCCAGATCTGACAAACATTCAAGTTCGACGTCTCATTCATATGTACATGACATCGAAATGCTATATAAAATGGAACTTTTTCGTCCTTTTATGTCAAAGGCCTCAGGGTTAAGTAAACCAGTTACGATAAAAAAGACATTTCATTCGAAATGGGTAATGATATCCGCCGATATACATCCGACGCTCAGAGCTAGAGTCGCTGTGTAGAACGTTTATTTCAATTGTGATATTATCCGGCATTTGGTGCATCTGCCGCGGCTGTCTTGACAGTGGTAGTTACCACCGCATTTGGCACCAATAGGTTGTTTTGGCCAGTGCTGTGCTTATTTTATGTCGTAGCACAATATTTGATGTTGGAAATTATGCACATTTTTATTAAATTTTTCTTCGTAGTGTCCGACAAGTGTAAAATTTTGAGGAAGGTGTTATTATCGTCAGACCAAGAAACAGGCATCCCAAAATAATGGCACCGAGTCTCACAATCCAGCTTCTATGTGCTACTTTTTCTTCGACACCTAAATGCTTGTATTTTTTTGTTTTCTTCTCTAGCAATTTTAATTGTCTTGGCCGTGACATAAGGAGTTTTGATATCATTCAGCCAGAGTACTTCTCGGGGAAGGACAATGTCTAAAATTAGCTTTTCTGTTGTTATTGCATCCTTAATTATGTGCATTATTGCATTATGTCCGACAATAATTAATGCGATGTTACATTTGAACCAGCAAAGGACGTGGATTCGGGTTTCCACATCTTTTCTGCACGCTCTGCACAGAGTTTGTGGTTTCTGTTTTTTTCGGTTTGATTTGTTGGCAAACTGTTGGTTCTGACACTGTGCAGAAAAGCACCATTCTTCACTATTAATCTTCACAGGATTTTTGAGCTAAATTTGTGCTCTGCAAGTGAAGTAGCTGAGATACCAGTCACCTTCTGCTTCCTCCATTTGTTGAACTTTGTTTGTTATAAATTCTATGGATATTGTATGATATTAGTTGAAGGTGGTCCTGACGAGCATCCAAAGTATCAAAAGACAATTGGGAGTTTGACTGAGGTGATATGTCTGTCAAATGATGTTGTAAATATCCCAAGTTGAGTTCAATCAGGATAGAAACACAATGTTGACCAAAATAGGAAAGGTTCCCTTGATTTTGATTTTCAAAACGACTACAGACTTTGAAATCACGATATATTAATCCTTTATTTATTTCTTTTGGTTTGGTACTAAAAAAACTGTAGTTTTTGTGGGGTATTTAACTTTTATTCGAGTTTTTGGTGATTTTGTTTTATTTATGTTTATGTATGTTTTAATGAAATCTTGCGTTGTATCGACTTTGTAAAGATTGTCTGTCAATTATCGGACAAAATTATTACGAATACAAAATTATCGAAAAAATTATCTTTTTGATTTTTTTGGTTATTTATAATTTTCACTTACATTTTTATTATCTTTCTTCCTATAGTGATTTACTTATTAATTTTTTTCTTACACAGAGACATATTTTGAGTTTTTGGGAAAACATTTTATTATTTGAAATACAATTTAAGAAAATGAAATTCATTCATTATTTGAAATTAAATCTAAACTTTTTTTAAAAAAAGTTAAAATGATGTATTATTTTTTTATAAATTGTTTTTATACCATTGTTTGTTCAATCAAATAATATAATAACTTTAATGAAAAACATTAACTTACTGATATTACTGTGGCTAAATAAAAAGATAATGAAGCATGCTCTGAAGGAAACGACAATCTATAAAATGAATATTCATACAAATTAAAAATTTTAATTTTGTAATTTTACCGTAACTCTTTTAAGATATATGTATCATTTTGATTACAATGTGAGACATTGAAGAAATTGTATCCGGGTGAGCACGGTATATTTAAAGCACATGTATTATAAAAATTAGGCCTCAGTCTACCAAACATATGCTTTGCTGTCGTATTTAGCAATAATTCAATACTTTCTCCAAATAGAACAAGAGCAACGTAAATATATACCCGGAGAAGTAACTGTAACGAAATCAAGTTTTAATTATTTAACATTGATTTATATATAAAAATTCAGTTAAAACCAAAAATAATCTACATCCCCAGTTAATGTGTTTAGATAGAACCTGATTTGTTTGTATTATCTTTTATTTGCCCGAAAGCATGTATTACCTTACCTTATACAGTGCGTTCAAAAAGTAACTGTGCACCTGCAATTTCAAAACAAGAACGATATCCTGTGTTCTAAAAATCAATAACAAAATATTTTGAATAGTCAATTTTATGTGAAGAACAATGACCGTCTCTTAATTTATTAAAAATAACAAGAAAAGAGTCACAAAAACTGCTGGAAATGCCCACCAAGTTCGTGAATACAAACGTTAATTCGACGTTTCAAGTTTTCGAATACTCGATGAATTTCCTCTTGGGTGATGGCTTCAATTTGGCGTAGGATGTTATCACGCAGGTCTTGCAAAGTTTGTGGTTTGTTTCGGTAAACCTTTTGCTTTATCGCTCCCCACAGGTAAAAGTCCAAAACACTTAGATCTGGGGATCTTGGCGGCCAAATTCCTTTGGTAATGATTCTCTTCTGGAAGATTTCATTCAAAAAACGAAGCAAAATGTTTGCGGTATGTGCTGTTGCACCATCCTGCTGAAAATAGCCCGTCGATCGTTCTTCTTCAGTTAACTGGTCGATGAAAGCAGAAAGGATTTCCTTGCAGTACCTTTCTGATGTTATGGTTTCAGTAAAAAAGATGGGACCAATTACACGCCTCCTGGACATAGCACACCATACTCCAACTTTCAAGGAATGCAGAGGCTTCTCAACAAATTCATGCGGCTTTTCACTGGACCAAACTCGAGAATTTTGGCTACTCACATATCCAGACAAATGAAACCACGCTTCATCGGAAAAAAAGGTCTTGTCGAGCATGTCATCCTCATTCAGATTTTCCTTGAACCAATGACAAAACTGGAGTCGCTTTTCAAAGTCGGTGTCTTTCAACTCATGTTGACAAGTAACACGATATGGATATAAGCTTAAAGTTTTCCTCACGGCGGCATGTGCAGTTCCAACGGATACACTCACTTCTTGAGATAAACGGCGCATTGATTTTGTTGGACTCTGGCTCATGGCTTTCGAAATAACATTGACTTTTTGCTCCGTTAAAATCGTTGGTCGACCTGAGCGGGATGCATCATGAACGGATCCAGTTTCTCTGAACTTGTTCACTAACGCTTGAAATGCATTTCGATGAGGTATTGCTGTTGCGGGAAACTTTTCGGCAAAATTTTCCTTCACTGCTTCTGTGTATTCATCATTCGCACGAAAGACAAAACCATTTTCAATTGGAATTAACTTCGCAATAAATTGACTTTCGTCAATGATTAGATTGAATATCAAAATGATATTTTTTTTTAAAAAATTTAAAACGCTCAGTGTCAAGGGCAAAGTGTGTAGGTATGTTTTTTGTTCACGAATCTATTTCATAGTTCGATTTCATAGAAATTTGCATTTAAAAAGTCTGCTACAACGCTGATTATCTAAAAATAAACCAGACAATGAAAGGTGCACAGTGACTTTCTGAACGCACTGTATATTCGTAGTTTTCAAAACGTTTTTATTATCTTAAATGTTTCTTTTTTTTATATTTATCTATAAATGTGTTTTAACAAAAAATTTGAAGACTGCATTTATTAAATGCGTTAAAGAATCAAAATTTATGAAAAAATAGACAAGGTGCAGCTAAAAAATGTTTGCGTACATGAAATCTTTTTATCATTTATAAATATATTACTATTTTTAAGGATTTTTCATTATTTGTTTCATCCCAAAGAGTTTTCTCGAATGCTCTCTTTACTTCCATTATCATCGTTTCGAGCGTTCTCCCAAAATCAGGAGTTCCAGAAGGATTAAATACCCACATAACCCGTCCCGGGTTCATTTTACCTTTCAAAATATACGTATTTTACTAACTATCGTGTTCCCATATATAGGGTGGCCCATGAGTCGCTTTCATTTTTAAAACACAAAAGAATCCGTCGCAACGCAGTTTATTTATTACAGAGAACACCGGTCAATGATCAAAAGGCTCAACCTGATATCCATCATTGCTAATGCATAATTGGAAGCGTCGGAATGTACGTTTGTGAATGGCCTGCAATGTAAATGTTTGAATAGCTTTGATTTCATATTTGATCACGTCATTTAGATCCTTGAATGTATGCCATTTTCTATACACGACTTTAGGCTTGATCATTCCCCATAATGCATTGTCTCAAGAGCTTCAGTCCAGGCTTCTTGCGGGCCAGACTAATGAGCCATACTTCCCCACTCACCAGTTAGGAAATTTGGCACATAGGAACTCTCTGGTTGCAACCGGCTTATGAGCTGGAGCTCAGTTTTGTCGGAAATGTCAAGAAAAAACTAAGCACTTTTTCTTCAATACCGGTATTAATTCTGTGCGCAGCATTTCTATGTAAGCATTGGCCGTTATCATACCACTAAAAAAGAAGGTCCCAATTGAAGTGGTTAGCATTCATTGGCTTCAAAACCATTGCAGAGGGGGTTTATGGGCAACATGCACCAGAAGTAGGGATTTCCTTTTGCTATAGAAAACCAAGTAGATTTTACTTCCCATCTCTCTAAAAGGCACATTCATCAGTGAAAAAAAATATTCACACCTTCAGGGATGGCTTTACTGTACTTCACTCGAAGCTGTCGGTCCGGTCTCTGTAAGGAATTGAACCTCACTTGATTTCCAGGGTCTCAATTCCAAATTGTAGTGACCAAAAAATCATATTAATATTTATAAATATATTTATAAATCAAAATCAAATATTATAATTTATAAAAAAATAATTTTTGATAATTTGTTTTGCTGGATTATTTTTTGTAAAAATATAACAACCAATTTCAAATTTTCTTTTTTTTGATTGTTATTTTGCTGTGGGTAAAATATGTTAAATGTGTTGGGTATAAAAATAAAAGTAAGGTAAAAATATTAATCATATATTCTAAACTTTTGGTAAAATAGAAGTATTTATATTTTTATGAAAAATAATATAAGACAAAAATAAAAAAATAAAGTAAGGCAATGGGGAAAGATTAGTATTACTGGCCAAGGAGAGAGGTATGGAAGTTGTGAATACTTTCTTTTGTCACCATGGACGGAAAAGCACATCTGGTCCCATCCTGTGACAAAGAAGCGGGACCTTCTAGATTACTTCCTAGTTCATACAAACAACATGGGTGAAGTTAAAGATATTAAATGCAAAAATCTTTATGACTGCGGCCCTGATCACGATTGCGTAGTTTTGTATCTGAAAAGATATAAAACAGCACGTATGGCTTGAAAACCCTAAAACTGGAATGCCTAAAAACGTCCAAAAAGATCTTGTTATCGAGAACAGAGAATATTTGTCGGCCAAACTTCACCGCATCATTGTTGATACTGAACCCGGATAGAATAATACTGAGAAGGTAATTATTAATTTACTGGACAGGTACCAGATAGTAAAAGGGCCCCCTATGAACATGAACATAAAACTGAACTATGTCAGCGTATCAACGAAAGAAATCATAGAAGGCTGAAATGGACATTGCACTCTTCCCTTGAGAATCTTTAACACTGGAGAGCAGTGCAAAACAAGGTAAGAAATTCCAATAGGAAATAGAAGCTGGAAAAAATGATTGACCTCACCGATTGAAGAGTTTTTAAACGCCAGTAATTTTAAGAAAAATAGTACGGACTATCTTGAACTGCGTATTTTAGGGAACCCAGATACAAAGATATACACGCTGTTTACATTGGTGAATTCTGTGTTAAATGAGCTCATGGCTGGTTACTATCAAAAGCTTTTCGAAGCTCTCCATCTTGTCGAGTGGGCAAATAAGACTCGATACCATGGAGAATGCTGTGTTAGTATTCATTCTCCTGATGAGGCTGAAATAAAGCTTGTTATATCGCACCTGAGTAATGGGAAGGCTCCCGGATCGAATATAGTGATTGCTGAAGTTCTAAAGTGGGGTGGGTAGCCATTCGCTGACAAACGGAAGATTGATTTTGAACTGATATGGAACAGTGTTCATAAATATCCAGCCGCTTGGAGGACTGCTAAAGTGGCGACACTTTTCAAAGGAAAAGGTACAAGATCCGACCCGAACAACTATAGAGATATCTTTCTCTTAGAAGTTACTGGAAATGTTTTTGTGCAAATGATCGTAAATAGAATACTACCGTTGATGGAAGAAAGACTAGATCCCTGGAAATTTGGTTTTAGGCGAAAAGAATTACACTTTAGGTTATTAGTATACTCGGGCGTATACACGAAGAAGGTCGATACAAGAACCAAAAGGTATATGTGATCTTCATTGATTTGGAAAATGCATTTGACAGTGTCCCACCCGAAGTTCTGTTTTACGTGAGTACTATACAACAGCGATTCCCAAATTCGGCTCGTTGAAGGGTTCGGTGCGGCTCCTTTTGAAATTACGGGAGAATTTAAGAATAATATAAATAAATACAAACTCGATATTTTATTCTTAACGATTTGATTAGTATGCGCCATAGTTTTAGATATTAATCAAAACTAGTAAATCAAAAAAATTAATTTATTTATATCCATTCTTTATGCAGACAGAAATTTACTTTGCCAAAAAAGTTTTAATTAAAAAATGCTATAAAAGTTAATATAAACTACTTATAATTTATAATTAGATCCTTTTCAATTAATATTATTCAGGAACTCCAGTAGTACCGTTTTTTTTCTCCAAATTTTGAGACCTTAAAAAGTCATTTTTCATTAAATTTTCACATTATCATTTATTGTCTTTGAGAATGAGTAAGTGTGCAGAGTTTGGAGAAAATTGATTTAGTAAAAGGTCTTCAAAAATATGTTTCTAAACTCCATGGATATATACCTATATACCTAGAAAGTAAGCTAATAATTTTCTCAAGCTAATAAATAGAATGAAAAAAATTAAAAGTATTAATAATTTTATTCGCTATTCCACTATGAATTATCTTTCTCTGAATAGAAAATGCATATTACAATAGCTTATATCCTTTCAGTATGTTTTTTTAGAATTCAGATAGTCTTTAATTGAAAACGAAATTTGAAAGTTCTGCTTTGTTATCGTGATATACTATCTATATTCTGTAAAAACGATGTGATCGAATTTAATATTAGTTTGTAAATTACTGAAGCTACTATCTCTAATAATCTATTAAAGTGCTATTAATCTTATATTAAATATAAGCCTCCACCGACTGAACAGATAACTGAGTATTGTAGAGACTACAGTACCAGCATTGACGTACAGGGTAGTGAGTCGTAGACTCTGTATCGGGTAGAAATCATAAATAGACAATACAGAGCCTACTGACTTTCTCACACGGCTTTGCAAGAATGCGAGCTTTCAGTGCAAGTGTACGCTTCGGTTTCCCAGTCAGAAAGGACTAGGAATAATCTCTCTGACTTTGATTCTGTAGAGCTTTGGCTGTGTCAACAGATTTCGTGCAATAAGTAAAGGGACACCGAAATATCCCCACATCATTTGTAAAACTTAACCGACAATCGAGAACCACCCTTGGAATCACTTCTGAGTCCGTCTTCGTAGTACCGTCGAGAGGCACTGACACATCATACATCGCGATCAGGTCTGAATATTTTATCCATTCTTCATTTACGTTATTTTGTGAAGCACTAGTACCACTGGTACTGCCTTGGGTTCGGTGATGTCGCTTTAACCATCCATCCGTTTATATGTCTTGTGACAATTTTCCATGGGACATTGGAAATGTTTTTCATCATTCTGACGCTGCAGCATTGTGACCGCATGTACTTTTTTGATGTGTTTTTTAGTTCCTTCTGTTCTGCAAAAGCTTTGAATCAAGAGGGATACGTGAATTGTACTCATTTGATACGCGGCTGGAGCATTTTCGGGTAATCTTTTCTCTCTTCAATCATTTCGGGCAGTTTTCAGGCACAATTTAGATATAAAGTTAACAGTACTTTCACAGATTGCAAGACATGTAGCTTCAGCAAGTAACAAATCGATATTAAATTTGATTATATCGCTTTTACTCAAATATAAAGTGGCTCTTGAAAACATATAAAAACCTCTATGCGGCTCCTGTTGACCTCCAGCAATACACTGTAAATGGAATTTATTTCGTCAGATAATTGATTTTATTCGATGGTCATTGTTAGATCTTCCAGGAACATCCTCAGGATTATTATTAAAACTGTATTCTGACATCCAAATTTGATTATAATACAAAGCTTTTAAAATCATGTTTAACACTAACATTTAAACAAACTTATTTTTGAGAAACAATTTATTTTATAAATCTTAAACCGATATAAATAGAAATACTTATAATATCAATATTTGTTTAAAGTGTGTTTGTTTGTTTGTTTGTCGGCCACGCTTTTCAATATGAAATTGAGGACGAACCAGAGTGAATCCATTTAAGGACGTGGTCAATCTGGATAGCCCGCATCAATACAATTCTGTCGGTCCAGTGCCTTCGCCGAAAGACACCGGGAAGCCGATGAAATCGATTGAAAAGCGTACAAGTCGTTAAAGGGTTAAATTAACACCGATTTCGAATAATGACGATTTTGATTATTGCTACACGGAATTTCGAGAAAGTTTTTATGAAAATACTATTTTATTTGATAAATGGCGCTTTCTATCACTTATTTACTAATTATATTTCTATATATCAATTTAGGTTAAATTTGCAAATGTTCGTTATCATCTGATTCACGGTTTGTCGGTCAAGCTCAAATTTTACTATGATCATATATATGCTGATGAAATGCGAAATAATGGAGGAACAGTGAGTGAATCCGCGTAAAGTTGAGATAGCTCTGCATAGTCCGCATCGAAACGGTTCTGTCTGTACAGCGCCTTTACCGAAAGGCCCTGAGAGCCGATTTAACTGACTAACTCAACTGACTAAATCAACACAGAATTCGAAACAATTAATAATAAAGTATAATAATTACAATTTAAAAATCAAAATAGAAACTTTCAAAGTCGAAAATTCAGCTCCCCCTTCATATATGGCGG
>MQRK01220778.1:0-21383 GCA_001938485.1 Girardia tigrina
GTTTATTTTATTATATATTATTTATATATTATATATTATTTATTATAATATAAGAATTATTACAAATATAATAAATATTAGATTTTAAAATATAGTTATATAAATTATGATGTTTAACATCTATCAATAGTTTTTTTAATTTATTGTTAAAATAATGATTAAAAATATCTTACATCAATGAAAGAATTTGTTCAAAACTGATAAAAATTCAAACTAAATTGTGTATATTAAATAATTATTAATTAATATAAAGTGTCTTTAGAGTGAAAAGTGAATTTGAAAAAAAACATTTAATTTTGAAAAATAATTCGAAAAAACCCTTGTAATTGAGATTTGGTTATTGTGTCCAAAAATAATATTCAGAGGGAATTATGAATTTATTTATCGTGTTAAGTGTAATTAAGTCGGCTGAAAATAGAGAACTTGGCGGACTTCCTCATTTTGTTTTTTACTCAATTTCGAAATGCAACAAATAGAAAATGTAAATATTTTGAGTGTACAAATTGATTTTTTTAATTTTCCGAATATTGATGAATATTGGTTATGAAAACAATAAAGTTTGGAATGAAATTTAGTTAGAATGGAAAGTGAATCCCTGTTTAACATGAATGGTAACAAGCAAATATTTTACGGATTAATTATTCTGATTGACTCTATGAAATACAAGCGGAATTGTATATCGTCAGAGCAGCAAGAGTATTTGTAGAATTATTTGGCTCAAAACTTGCAAATGTGATATTTTTATGCATGATGGCGCGCCATTTCATCAGGCAAAGATTGTCAAGATATGGCTTCAACAGAATTTTATCCATGGCCTATCCTAAACCAGATTGAAAATTTCTTTGTAAAATTGAAAACAGAAGTGGCAAAAGTAATCTTGACATCGACGACAACTTTGAAGGAGGTTATACTGGAGGTGTAGTCTAAAAAAATAACACCTGATAACTGTCACTCTCTTGTTTCCTCTATGCCTCGAAGAATAGAAGCTGTCCTCAAAGCCTGATGGAAAGTATTCAAATCACTAGAAATTCTTTTCTAATCTGTACTTCTTGTTGGTTTCTACGAAAGTATGTCATTGAATTGAGTGAATGTTGTTTGATGAGTGAAAAATTTTAAAAGAAATCTCGTCTCTAAGTCCCTAATTTTATATCTAGTAGATATAAAATTTTTTATATATAAAAAAACCAAAGTGGTCGGATCTTTAGTAGATATAAAATTATGGACTTAGAGACGAGATTTTTTTAAAAATTTTTACCTTATCCTTAAATTCAAGTGGTATTACATTTTTGTTTAAAAACCATAGTGGTCGGATCTTTTTGGCCAGCTCTGTAAGTGCGTGATTGAATTTTACTTTAAATGTGTAAATAAAATAATGAAGTTAATCTTATGAATTAAAAAGTATGATTTCTAAGTTCCATATGAACCTTTTAACCAAAGAGAAATCATAAAAAAATATAATTAAGGTATCTAAAAAACCGATATTTAAAATTTAAGATAATATTTAAAAAAATTAAGTGTACTAAATTTTAAATGTACTTTTTTTCAGACATGAAATAATTTATCTATTTGTCTATATTTCGGTTTTTATTGTTGATATTAATTTGAAAATTTCGGAACATGAGAAATAAAATTTATATTCTTTGACAAATTTATATGGCAATTTATAGACGGTCAAATGTTTTATTTTTCGATTTATTTTACAAATTTGTTTATAAAATAATGCCATAAAAAATAAAATAAATAAATTTCTTTATTGAAATTAATTTGATATTAATTAGTTAGAAATTGTTACATTTTCTTTTTTCATTTCAATGAATTTAATGAAAAATTAAAATTTTATTCTTTTCAATATTTATATTAATAATCATAATAAAGAAATAATTCTGATTGGAAAAAAATTGCTATTTTATAATTTATTTTAAAATATCAATATGTAAAATGATAATAACCTTTGTCACATCTCTCCCCAATGAAGGTAGTCATGGTACAGTCACACCTAATACGTGTCCATTGCTGAATACAGCGACCCCCAGAATGGCAAGTATTGTTTCGACAAACAATCTGATATTGAAATTCTTCTTGGCAATCTTCAATTACTCCATTATTAGCAACAGCAATCGCAAGAAGATTTTGATAAATTGATTTTTTCGAAACGAATTTTGTCTGATTCATATAAAACGAAGCTATACAACCTTGAAACCCTTGACTGTAAGTCACTTTATCCCTCAATTGATTAGTTTTTGATAAATATCTAAATTATGAAATAATTTTTATTTTTTTATTATATTTACATTACTATTTGCACAATATAAATAAGTAGAAAAAATGTTTCAATTATATAAATAAATAATTTTTAATAAAACAATTTTTTCCACTGAGCTTAGTTAAAATAAATATTTTAAGAGAAAATGAATTAGAAAATTTTCTACCTTTTATATAAAAAAATGAAAATTTTCGACTCGAGGCAAATATATTTGCCATAGTCAAATCAAGTTGTTCTTGAGCTTCGTTTTTAATCAAATAACATACTTCAGCAATCAACATTCCGTATTTGAAGATCCCCGGATTTATTAGAGAAATGTTTTATATTATTTTGAAATAATTTTTTGTATTTGTTTATATTTTTACGTAATTAATTTGAAAATTATATTTTGTGAAATATATATATATATATATATATATATATATATATATATTTAGAATAGATATTTATTTAAGCATTTTTTTCCACAATCAACGTTAAATAAGTTTAGATCACAATCTTTGATCATCTTCACCCACTTTATTTGTAAAATAATTTATTTTATTTTTATAATATTTGTAAACTATCTTTAAGAATAATATTAAAGTTCAATTTTATTGGTTAATATTTTATTCAATCATATTTAATATTGAAGATGCTTTACTTTTCCGATTTTGAGTGTTAATTTTTTAGGGTTATAGCGTCTTATTAGCAAAGATTCACTATACAACCTATAATTATGTAAATCAAAATTCAGCTTTTTAAAAGATTAAGGTGTATCTTTACAACATCCGCAGTGATCAAGAACATTAGGGAAATACTCGACTGTGAGTGTTCCATAATCCGTGTTTTGAGATGACGATTTGTCCCTCCAATGTAGGCCTCCTCTTCCCGGTGGCAGCACATGAGCGAATTCATACTGCACTCTTCTGAGGTAAATGACTCATAGAGACTATTAAGAGCTGAGTAGTGTATCGTACAAGTACTCAAATGATTATGGGCCCCGCCATTACACGTTTCCATAATCCCGATCAGATAGCATTGCATTTTATGGAAGTGGATTTCAAGTCTTTGCCTACCATACTATGTTGGGCAGCAATTTAAACAAGGCAAGCTTCGGACACTTAAACCTAGAGAGTTTCCCAAAAACACCATGAGGAGGTTTGTCTTTATATATATTAATATTATTATTTTCTAAATTTTAAAAGACATCTTTTACACAAGCATACTAATGTTTGAAGTTTTAAAACTTTTCATAGTTATAATTTTGTAATCATTGAAAATAAAAAAAAATATGAAAAAAAATATTATAAAAAATAACCACAAGATGTGATTATTTATTCTTCCCATTAAATTCTAACCAGATATGTTTTCTGACATCCAAAAATGGGTGTTAACTTTCCGGCTGTGGCCAGTAAAGGATTATGAAGTTGTAAATGTAACAATTTAAGTGGGGTAAAGTTAATAATTATATATTTTATACGATCATGAGATGTTCATTTGGTCTTTCTTCCAAAAGACGTAATATAAATACAAAAAAAGTTAAAAACATCCTCCTATCCATTTGTCCACAATAAAAGCCTCACTTTCTGCAGGTAGATATTTTTTAATTTTTGATGCCACGTACCCGGTCCTTGGGTACAATTATATTTTGAAAAAAAATCAATATCAAAATGATTTACTTTTTTTACCATTTTGAAAAACAACATTAAATTTCAACAAACAATTCAGGAGAAAATTATTAATAATAATCATTGAATTAAAATAATAATCTTTCAAATTTAAGACAATAAAACACACATAAAATATATAAATAAAAAGGACTTTATCTACGAATGTATATCTACTATATACACGAATAATAGAAAATATACGAATAGAATATACAAATAGACTCTGTTTTCGACCCGGTAATTATAACGTATTTTCCAACTTTCTAAATTTGTATTTTTCATAAAATTTTATTTGATTAAATTTAAATTAATAATTCAGAATGACATTTCCAAGGGTCAAAGAAATAATTTAAATTTGATTATTTAAACTGTACAAATATGAGTTAAAGTGAGCGTTGAGTGCATTTGTTCCATCACGAAGAAGAAAACAGAGCAAACAGAAGTGTAAAGAAGAAAGTAAAGTTCCAATATTTTCATTTTATATAATTGCAGATGATGTTAAACATTTTTTCTAAACAATTTTCTATTATTATGTCCATTACTAAAACGATTGTATTAAAATTGTATGCCTTATTGAATTTGTGTGAAGTCGTTCATATAACGTTGTTAAATAGAGCTAGAGAAATATTGAGTAAAGTGTTAATAGGATGATAGTTCAAAAAGGTAAAAAATTAAATTTGCATTTTAGTACATAAGTAAAACCAAAAATTGAGATCTAAATCCATAAATCCAAATCGGAGTGAATCCTTCTAATAATGAACCAACAAAGAGGAAAAGGAAATGGGTTGTCAGAAGAAATGAAACTTTAATTACTTATTGTAGTGACCACAATTTATTAATTTAACTATTATTAATTTAAGTATTAATTTAATTTTAACTAAATTAATTATTAATTAACTAATTTAATTTTATCAAAACTTAATAACAAAAAATGTGTAAAAATACGAAATTTAATTTAAAAAAACAATGGAGTGAATCGACAACATTAGAACAGAAAAAATGTCGGAAATTAATTAAAAAAAAAGAATTAATTAAATTAATTTTGTTTTAATCGTGTAAATAATTCTCTTTCCATTAGATTAATTCGAATCTTTTTAATTGTAATAAACGTTTTCAATATTTTTCAATTATTTTATTTTATCTCATTCTGGCATTTTTTACTTGAAGTTTTTTTTGTCATAACCTCTATTCATATCTACCTATCTCTCGCTCTTTTTCAATCCGATATTATATATTCATATATCTTCAAATGCATATCAGATCATTAGAGGATTTATGCATCGAAAACTGTTTCGATTTTCTCACAAAACTGTTCGACAACTCACCGGACTCCAAAACCTACATCGTCAACATTAGTTTGCCCGAGAGATTATTGATCTCGAAGAACCACTCGAATTTGTTGCGCCATTTCTCTCCATTGATATCAACAATATCGAATATCTGTCTCGATAAATCTGCGCATCATATCGACGGCACCAACGGCAAAGAATTCGATTTCTCCGTTTTATCATCGTGTCTCAGCTCGATCGCCCTCAAATCGAATCGACGTCGTTCCGGAGCTGTCGGGCTAGATGGCGGCCCCCACTATATCCAACGCCATCCGAAACCGGTAGGTTACTATTATTTTTGAACGGTTTCTCGCGAAACATACTCCAGAGTCACTGGTCGGTGTTGGACCCGGAGTCCACAGCGATACGGCGCAGCGTCCCCACTACACTTTTAAATCCAAGATTGATGAATTTAAAGAATTATTAAGGAATTTTTATAATATGATGAATTCAGACTATACTATATAAGAAGTTGTAAACATTGATTTACTTTGCTCAAAAAGTGGAGAACGATAAACTCAACTTACTTCAGTTCTAGGAGTGGTTTTTATGCTATAGAAGCAAAGGAACGCTAATAATCGTCCCATCATCAAAGGAAAAACTATATATTCTCATGATGCTAAAACTAAACTTGAGCTAAATCTTCTTAAAGTTTTTATTTTTAATAAAAATTTCCTAAGCATTTCAGGGCACAAGGTTTTTATCACATTAAAATACTATTTCAGTCACTAAAGCTATTAAATTTAATATTGCAAAAAATTTTTACGTTTAAAAATATTTATGAAACCAAATTTTTAATACAAGTTTATTAAAGAAATAAATTATTATTATTAAAAAACAGAAAATAAATATTTACTTTTCTGCACTTCCAAGGAAAAGATTATCGAAAGAATTAAAATTGAGTCCACCAGCTTTCAGTTCAACATGAGCTTCATCTCCAGAAGGTTGTCCATCAATACGAAAGGCAAATGAGTTTGATTTTGAGTTTTCTCTGACCAAGATAACTCGATGCCATTTATTATCATCAAGTCTGACTTCTTTCCGAACTCTCTTGTTAAATCCGGTTCCCCAATTAAACAACAAATTTGTATAACCGTTAACTATTTCCAGAATCAGATAATCACCACTTTTTCCGTAGAGTTGTAAAATCGATCCTTTATTCTAAAATGTATTGTCATTTAAAATTTTCAAATTCTGATTAGATAAAATTTTATTTAACAACTTAAAATAAAACATACCAAAAATAATGAAAGGTTAAAAGTTAACATTTTATAAAGGCTAATCGAAAAAGAAGTTAAGAATAATTTTTAGAATCTACCTAGTTTGGATTTCGTTTAGCAATATATTAATGTACTGAGTGTAGGCTACATATATGTTGTACATATATAGGATAGATTTTGCATCATCTCTGTAAGAGGATCCAGGACCACGGTCATAATGGTTTCGTTATTGTGGAGAGTATAAAAGTCTGTAAGGGATTATAATGTACCAACTTCGTTTAATACAATGAACACTCTCTTTTTAAAATCTCGTTTAGGATGAAGGCGTAAACCATCGTCATTTTTAAACATGAAACAGTTGTAAAAAAATTGTCTAAGAAATTGTCATTAGAGATTCTCTAGAATTAGAAATTGCATGATAAATGAAGGAGAACGCCCTGAAAAATAATTGCAAATTAAAAATTATTAGTTTCCTTTTACAAAATGTTATAGATTTATGTTTTTAAAATATAAAAATAACTTTCCTTTTCGATGAAAACGTTAAAGATTTATAGAAAATTGTTGGAATTTAATGAACTAAAGTTTTTAAATAATAAAAACAACTGCTCTTTTTTGTCATTTCTAATTAATATCACTTATAAAAATAATAAATCATAACATATTTTATATTTTTCAAATAACGGAAAAGAAACGAACGAAGGATAATTAGAAAATTTTCAAAAACTTAAACATGGTTTATATTAGTTATTATATCCATATATATCTGATGTCTTTTATTTTATGAATCTTATGAAGAGATTTGATAAATAAAATGAGAGGATTACGAAATATTATGGAATATGTAATCTAAAATATCTTCAAAAACAATAAAAGTTCATTTTAAATATTACAAAACAATAGCTAAAAATTTGTTTTGAAATAAATTTTCTGATTTAATATTTATAACAAATTTTCAAGATTTAAAAGTCAAATAATTTTTGAAAGAATCTAAAACTATAATAATTATTTGGAAATATTCAGAATATCAAGTTGTAAACCATAAAAATAATACAAATATAATATAATTTTGTTAAATTTAAACATTGTGCAACAATACAAAAACAATGTATTCTTACAAAATATTATAAAATATTACAAGAATTGTATTACAAGGTTATCCATAAATATTTTAAAAAAATTTTCAAATAATTAATTGAAGGAATATTTTAATTATGTAAAATATTAGAACAAATTTTACGTATCTTTTATCACTTAAATAAAAACCCAAAAAAATAATATTTCTATTATATAAAAAAAATTTGACTCGATTTTTAAGTTCTTCAGTATTTGAAGATTATTTTAAAAAAGTCTCAATCTTTGATTTAGAATGACTACAGTATTCTTCATTAGGATTAAATTTTTTTCGGAAGAAATACGTATTTTAATAATATCTCAAACCATAATTCGAGAATTTTTTGTTGCAACAATTAAACTTACAATTTTTTAGGCGTTTCCTTACACAACTTTAAATGTCATGGTATTTATGAGTTTACAATTTTCCAATTAATTTAAATCTATAATTTATTTATTCTTGACCATTCTCTCTTTCAAAACGCTAATGAGTCTCTTTTGAGTATGCTTCATACTCTTTAATAAATCTTGTAACAGAACGTTGTGGTCACGAAATTTAATGAGACCTTAGCTCCAGAGATATTTAATTTTCATTATATGAAATAATAATTATTAATTACTGTGACATCATAAATTCTTTTTTTCTTTCTTCCTTTTTTACGCTCTACAACTTCTTCATTGCTCTTTTCATCGCCTTATTTATTATTTTATTATATTTATTATTTTATAATCCGTTGGTAGTAATTTGTCTTCAATTTCAGATATTTTCTTTTTGTTTTTGTTTCCTTTTTTAAATAATTTTCTCAATCGCTTTACTATATCCGACAATATTTTCTGTCCTTTTTTTCTTCCACGCGATTTGTAACTATCTCAAATATAATTTTGATCAGGATAAAAATTGTCATTTTCCATTTTAAAAAGTAAAATATCACTAAAAATAATGTTTTTTAAAAAATTATTTTTTAAGATAATTATAATAGATATTGAGGTGATGTCATTCATCACCACATTCAATAATATCGATCTCCAATGATGCTACCTCACTAGAGTTCAAATGCCGGTGATTTTATATGTCATGACAGATTCAATTACATGATCTGACTCAGGATATATTGTATAATAGTATATAATATTCGAATGGTTGGCGACTAAACCGGCTCTCTCACCCAGAGCAACCTAGGGGAAGAGGGTGGGTGGACACCTAATAGGATGAAAAAAAATCCTAGCAAAGGGCGGATGAGCTCCTTCGAGCCAATGGCCATCCATACCAGGAGAGGAGATAGATGCCACCAGGTTTCTTGCCTACTGATACACTCAAAATATGCAAAAACCAAGCCAAATACTTGTGCATAATTAAGTGCACCCACGGCCCAACGACTATGGTACCAAAAATTTATAATATTGCTTTAGTATAAAAGAACGAATATTTTCCTTTTAATTCGGTCATCAAACCATCAGCAATATTTCATTTAATAAATCTAATTCGTTCATTTGTGTTCTTTACAGATATTTATAATAAATAATCCTATATAATTATTTCAATAGACAAGAATAATATTTTTTCTATATCAATGGTCGAAAAATTGGGCTTTTATGCTGGATGCTGTCCTGGTTGAGTCCTAATTAAAATGTAAAATTCTAAATTAATTGAATTAATAAATATTTAAATGAATTTTTCTTTTGAACGTTAGAATTACTGCTGCATCATATAATTGTTCTATTATTTCAGCCTGAACTGAAGTACACTTGTTGAACAACAAACGCCAAATACGTTGTCTGAAATGTATAATATATTTTTAAACAAAAATAACACCATTTTAATTTTAAATTTTTATTCGAAAACATGTTTCGCCACTTTTGTGGCATCTTCAGTTCTGTATTTAATTAGAAAGTTATTGTTTATATAGAAAGATGACCATTACGTCACAGTGTGTTACGTCAAAATACTCTAATATGATCGGACGAATCACTTTAGACATTTAGACTAGGTTTAAGAAACTTTATCAAGAGTGCTTCAGTAATTGTCCTTTCATAATTGTGATCAAAGTTACTAATCTAAACCCGAAAATCATTATCAAATACCCTCCTTTGAGTTCCATGACATTTCACTATGTTGTCCAAAATTGAGCTTTTTCATCAATAACACTAAATTTATTCGTATTCAATATGGAATACATTTTATTCAAATAATCAGACTTATTTTGAATAAATACAACATTTCCTTTATCAAATTTTGAGATGCAAATTTCACGTTTTTTTAATTTTAAAAGTAATTTTTATTATTTTATTATTTAACATTTATTAGTAACATTTATTATTTTTTAGGTACCGCGGCAAATGCACATCGACATATGCGCGAACGGCAAATATTATTTACTTATTGCTAAAAATATTTTTGAAATATAAAAGTAATTAATTAATTAATTTGAAAATTTTTTTATTATTATTTACTTATTGTTGGATCAGGGCCATAGTCAGGAGTAATGAAGAGAGAGGGCTGTCGGAATTTTAGTGGGGGGGGCGCATTTTGTCATCATTTATTAAAATGGTACTCTGTTTGCCTGTCTCTTTGTAATTAAGTTTAACTGTTTGGCATCTAGACACAGTCTGATTTCGTCCTTGTCTTTTTTCTAAACACATACTATTGGTGTGTTCCATTGTGAATTGCATGGCTTTATTATTTCATTTTCCTATAGATTTTTGATTGTTTCCTCGAGTTTGTCCTCTAAGTGTACACCGATATCCCAGTTTGATATTGGTGAATTATTTCCTCTAGTGTTTTATCGCTTCGCGTATCGATCATTGCTTCTTTGCCTCGTTCTTCGTCTGTGATTCCTTTCCCAAACTTTGCCTCGATTTTGCATATATTAATTTTACTCGTATCCTGTTGTTTATCTTCTTTTGTAGCTCTATTCCGAATTCTTTCATTAATGGTATGCCGCCAATCATGTTTGGTCTTAAATTCTTTGCTATTATAAATCTTATTTTCTCTGATTTCTTCCCAATTTTTATCAGTGTTTCTATTTCTTCTCTAACATCCATTTTAATCCATTTGCTGCTGACAATTTCTAATTTGTTTGTTCCATTCATATGCTCTTTAATTTCTTAAGTATTTCTTCGGTCATCTAATTTAATAAGAAGATAATACAAAAATATTTTTAGCTATAAGTAAATAATAATAATAAATTTTCAAAAGCATTTATTAATTATATAATATTTGTCGTACACGCATTTGTCGGGTCACTGTTTTTTTTAAACCTTTCATAAGATAAAGGTCTCGAGGATTTATAAAATATCAGATATGAATATGAAATATCAAATATGAATAAAATACTTCAGTTGATAAAAACATGAAAATATCATTAGAAAAACGAAATTTTTGAAGAAATATTTTCCTATTATAAATATTTATTTAAAAAAATAAATAAATTATTTGAAAAATCAAATGATTTAAATTTAGCTATGAAGAAAGTTATGGTTAGAACCTTAACAAAAAACGAGTTCATGTAATTATAGCGTTCATTATATATGGTACCGGAAGGAAAGATTTCCAAACGTTAAGTAAATTGTATCAGTGGACGAATAAAATAATAAAATTAAATCATAAATAAAATAAAGTCATATGTAATTCTACAATCAAATTGTCCTTTTATAATAGATTTTCTGTTGGAAGTTTTACAAAGATACGGAAAACATCCTTTTGCCACCTGAAAGAGATTAGTTTCCCCTTTAACTGATACAACGAGAGAGTAAATCTTCCTCTAATCTTGAAGATTAATCAGCTACATTTTATTAAAATATTTTCGAGAACAAAATATTGTTCTTTTTCTGTGGTCATAAATTTTGAATTATTTTTTTTTATTAAAAGTAAACCTTTTCCTGTGCATTTTGTTTATCTAACATTTTGTATCTATATACAAAATTTCCAACATTTATTTTAATTTTTATTGAAATTTTATTTATTTTTTGTTTACTTTTTTCACGTTTTAATTTTAATGGGAATTTATATATATATAAGACATAAATAAAAATATATATTAGACTAAAATTATATTTTAACAGTTTGTACTTTTCAATGTCTTAAGAGAATAATAATATATTTTAAATTATTTAGAAATGTTTTTTTAATAAAATAAAATATTGGTTTTTATGGTAATTTAGTTATGAGAAAAAAATGAGTTATAAAACCTATAAAATTCTGAGAAAAAATGACAAGAAATATCTTTGTATAAATAATTCTTCAATAAAAAATAATAATTTTATTGCATGATGTTCGATTAAAACAAGTATCAAATTTTTATGAGAATGTTTAAATTTTAATTATACTAGATAAATTATTTTTTAGACAATTTTATCGATATTTAATTTTTTTTATTAAAAATAATAGAATTTATGTTAATTCTATTTTGAATTATTTAAATTAAAATTAAAACTGAAAATAGAAAAAAAAATAAATTGAACTTTTTTCTATTAAAAATTACGTTTAATTTTGAAAATATTATAATCATTTTATTAAGTTAAGATAAACAAAATAAGATTTTTTTAAAAAGAAAATTTTATATTTATATTAAATTCAAACTTATATTTTATTTTTTTTAATTGAATAATATTTTTTATATATTTTTATATAATATTTTGAAAATTAAATAAAACAAAGAAATCTTTTGATTTATAAATTATTATAAAAATGTTTTTTAATAAAAATATATAAGTTTTAGCTAAATTTATCGTTATTTATATTTTTTAAATAATGAGTAAATATTTGTTCAATTTTTTTTCCTGTAATCAATAAAACATATTTGTATTTATTATCATCTCGTTTGAGTTATTAATTGTTAGAAATTTTATACATTTATTTACTTATTTTTCTAATTATGTTTTATTTATACTTATAGTTTAAAATTTGAAAATTTCTAAGAATTGCAATACTTATTTTATAAGTATTTATAAAAGTATAATAATGGGAATAATGATTAGTAGATATTTTTTGGTAACCCCCATTTGTAAATTGTATATGATTTTAAATCATATTTAATTGTTTCTTCATAAATAAATAATCAATTAGTTAAAACTTTAATAATATTTTATTAATAAAATTATCAGTAAAAGAAACTATACTAAGTCTGAGTATCAAAGAAAACGAAATCCCTATGCTCAAAGATCTTGCGGATTTTGGTTCTCGTAGCAATTTATTAAAACGGTTGATATAATTATTTATAAATGTACGATTTAAAAAAATTAGGAATGCTTTACTTTGAGAAGTCTCTCTTCGTATTTTAATAAACATATGGCCTTTCCTTTCAAAATAAACTGGAAATTTAGACATTTTCTATCAGTTTTAAAGTTTTTGCAATTACCTTTGGAATTATGTTGAAAAACGTTAAAAATTTAAATTTAAATTAAAAGTTTTTGCAATTACCTTTGGAATTATGTTGAAAAACGTTAAAAATTAATGTGTCATATTCAAATAGAATTCAAAAACTCCAAAAAACAACATTATTCTTAACTTTCTTACTCAAACTCAGATCTTTAGATATAGCCTAATAATTTCCCATAAAACGACTTTCAATGGATTTTATTAATATTCCTTAAGTTTTCATTATAAATGTCTCATAAGACTTTTTTAACTGATATAAAAAATTAAATTTAAATATAATTGCATAAATTAAGTTGGATTTGACAAGTAGTTTTAGTCTCTAAGACATCTGAAGTGATAAATTCTAGCATTATTATAAAAAACTAGAAAAAGACCTATCATATATGTGACCAAAGCTGAGAAAAGGAACCACAAGTAGGAAACTGAGTTAAGAGTGCCACGTTGTAGGTCTCATAATAGTTAACAACTTTGCAAAAAATCATGCTGATATTCCATCATTTGACTCTTCTACAGCTATTACAATGGTCTTATTCGTAAAAATTAGTTTTTGAGAAAACGCGAATTGAAACATTATGTTTATTAAAATCAATATTTGGCACAATGCGTTTTAGACAGCAGCAGCAGCAGTCTGAATAATCATTCACCTGACTATAAATATTTTCACTGAAATTAAACATCAAGCTCGCTATATATACCTAATTACAAAGAGTATTTTCCTCAGTATTGGTATGATTTGTTAACGAAAACACAATGGCCGACTTGTGATCCCTTTTCACTCAGTCACTTGAAGTTGGTAGTTAAGACCTATAAATAGGTCAGAACAACAAATGATACATACTGTATTCAAGGCCATGGATTAACCTATTGAAATAGATAGAGAACTACTTTTGCCCCATTTTTGACCAATCTACTATTACAGGTAATTTCTGGGCTTTCTGTGCTGTGACCTGTGGTTCCTTTTGTCAGCTGCGGTCACATATAATGGGTAAACTCAATTTTTGTCTTTGATAGTTTCTACTTTAATTTTAAATCGTAATTCTTATAATTTATTATTTATTGTTTCGAATTCTGTGTTGATTTAACAGTCGGTTAAATAAGTCAGCTCCTGGCGCCTTTCGGCAAAGGTGATGCACTGACAGAACCGTCTTGATGCGGGATATCCAGATTGACTACGTCCAAGCAGGGATTCGCTCCGCTTCCTTTGCGATTTCGCATTTTTATCATAGTAAACTTTGAACGTAATCGACAATTGAGCATGACCGATTTTAGACAAATACATAGTAATTTTTTAAAAATATTTCTATTATTTTTGTTTTGAAAATATTTTATTAAGGTTATTAATATAGCTTTGATTACTTAAATTTTCGCCGTTAAAACTTTTTTAGATTTGCATAATAAAAACATATTAATAACTGAAATGTTAATGATATTAAAACCTTTTAACCAAAAGAAAAATACTAAATCAGTACTCTCAAACTTGAAGGATTGGTAAAATTACTTTATCAAAAACCTCTTCTGATTATTGTGCTTTTAAATAGTGTTGGAATGTAAAAAGTTGAAAACAATTTTGAAACTTATAATATACGGATGTTTAAAAATATTGATGAAATGAACAGGAAAATAAAATTTTTTAAATGTTTTATTTTTCCTGAAGCTCCCCTTTGATTGGGTTGTATTTGATCCAAAAAAGTATTCAGCTTTTGTCATCACAAAAGTACAAATATTTAATTCCTTCAAAACAATCATCTAAAGCTATTTTTACTCCTTCCAAAGAAAATCTTTTTCACTCATGAATAATTTTAAGTCACGGAAATAAATAAATGCCAAATGGAATTGTTAGGTAACTCTTGGGGGCAATGTTGTGGGCACAAGGAGACGTCATATCACGAGCCGATCGTTATCAGACATTCCGGTGCGCAAACAGAATCGTGCCTGCTGTAATGAACTCAAAGAAGAGGAGCCGAGATATATAAACTACCAGCGGTAGATAGCGTCTCGACAACGAACAAAGGGCCACCACCCGACTCGACCTCAATCGGTTCCCACTTCCGATCAATCATCGAATTGCGGCTCGAGGCTCGATCAATAAATGATAATGTGGTCCAGCATAGACAAAATATTTTATGTCAAAAAGAAACGAGCCAGCATTAAAAAGTATATATTTGACATTAAAACACGCTTCCGACATGATTAGAGTAATGACAATGAAATCACCATTGAACTTTCTTATTTCCAAAGTGTGTAATATTGATTGGTGAGAATCCATCAATTGTTCTTTTCTTTTTAAACAATTCTTTTTTCTGTGATTTATTTACAGTTGAAGACTTCTATTATTCACAATTGTATTTTGAAAATCACATTCATAATATTTTAAATTTAAATTTTTAAATTTTTGTTCATATTTTTATCAATAACATTTACGTCTTCGGAAAAAAATTAATCATTCTTTTTTTAAATTTAGATTTTACTGACTCACAACAAGAACCAACGAAGTCAAAAAAGTGGATATATTTTATGTGCCTAATGATACAAAAACCTCCAGTTATCATTTATTTAACGTAAGTTCTTATCTTGTGTATGCAAATTCCTTCAATGGTGGAATACCCCGATATCTTTTTTGTTTCGATTGTTACTTGGCTGCAGAGGAACAATAGTGAATCCAGATTTCCTCTGCAATAACAATTTGTCGGATAAAATTGTTTTTGTTTGAAATAAAACGGTCTAGACTCTCTGGGAAAATAAGAATATGAAATTTTCTTTTATTTGAAAAGTTTCTATTCTCGTCAATATCCAGTTTAACCATTTTGAAGACTTTTAAAACGATTTCTAATATTTTTGCAATTGTAATTCGTTATAATCTCTCAAGAGCATGTCAATATTCAACCACCCACTTATACTCAATCATAAAAGGTAGAGCACATATCTTTATGAATTTATGTTGACTTTCAAAACTTTTACCACAAAATATATGATAGCAGTATATGTTATATTCTTTTTAATTTACAAAGTTCGGAAAACTAGCTTTATTAAAAGGAGCGTCAAGGTCAAGCAGAATATTATCAAATTTGACATTTGTGCACAAAAAAAATGTGACAATTATTCTGCACATTTATGTGATTCATTTTGCAAACCCTTTAACCACTTAATGCTGGAATTATTTCTAAAATATAGCAGTAAGTTTAAAAATAAAGTCAATTAAATAGTATTTATTATTGCCATTAAAACAAAACACATCAAAGTCAAATGAGACTAGTGCATTTTGTGCCTTATGTATGTTATATATGCAAACAAGTCGAAACTTGTGAGCATCGTTTGAATTAGTGCTATGTGATAAGTAACTTTATGAATGTCAATTGTCGAATGAATTAATAAAATTTTATTTTGATATATTAGAATACCGATTTATATGGTTCGAGTTTAGAATCAAATATCTGGATTGTTGTTTGATGAGCCCACACTCCTCTATTGATACTCCTCTACTGGACGCCTTTGTGGGTCAAGTTGATTTTTCGTATATAAATTAGACTAGGAAAATTTAAAAACTCGGATAAAAAACAATAGTACAATTTATAATAAATTTCTGGTGATTATTACTGAGCGATTATAAATTTTTAAATTTGTCTTTTTATAACTTTAGCGATATAAACTTTTTAATATTTTTATATTGACTTTATAAATTCAATTATCATATATAAAATATTAATATGAATTTTATATTATTTTAATATATTATAATATGGTAAAGTACTACACTTCTTTGTAATGAAGAAATAATTAAATAAAAAAATAAAATCGCACTAAGAGTTTATTATCTCTATTTGTAACTTATGTGAGATTTTGAACAGGAAAATCAAGGAAGAAGAGAAATTGCAAAAGATTACATCTTTTATTTGTATATCATGATATTATTAAATATTTTAATTTTTTTCAGAAATTTTTGAGTTTTTTTTTGATAAAATTTGGGATATCATCAACTTTTAACGAACGAGATAAAAAACTTTGTAGATCATAAATAACTTTCTGAACATGTGTTTGAAGCCTCAGGGTTAAATAAAAATGTATTATCTGCAAAACTATAATAATCTGAATGTTCAGGTGTTGCATTTCTATAAAACAGATCTATTTTTTGGTGTCTTTCTCTCTTTCTTTTTATAATATTTCCATCATAATATTTCCAGGGTTATACAGAGAATTTTAACTTTGTAACTTATTTGAATTTGATTTTATGAATTTAAACTTTTCAAATGGAGTTTCTAATAAAATTTGACATTTTTATGTAGTAATAAACAATTTATTTGTGGAAGCACATTCAAGAGCTTTTTTGACCTTTCTTGACATAATGAATCAATGGGCGTTTTATGATTGACTCTATTCAAAAGCGTTGTATATATATATATATATGATAAGAGTCTTATTTGAATGATTTCAGATATATTTAGTTGTTAAGATATATAAAAGTGCACAGCAGAAGCAACTCATTGATATCTTTAAATTTTCATTTATTTTATTTTTCGACTTTAAATTTGTACAAAACAAAATTATTGTAAAATTAATGAATAAAAATTTTGATCATTATCCTTTATTATTAATACTAGATTAAGTTCATTCCTCATTAATTTACTACATTTATACCTAAAATAGTCAAAATAAAGGTAGTGACACAAGTGTAACACCTCAACAAGTACTAACAAGAAATACGTTTTGATTCAATTCAACCAAAAAAAAGGAATATATTATATATTTGTCTAAAATGTGATTTAGTTTTTTTTGTTTGTTGGTTTTAGGTTACGCTATGATCAGAATACAAAATTGCGGAGGAATCGGAGAGAATCCACGTGAGGACGTGGTCAGTCTCAAATAACCCGCATCAAGATTGTTTTGTCATTCCAGCGCCTTTGGCGAAAAATGCACGGGAAGCTGACTCAACCTACAAAAACCATGCTAGTTGACTGGTTAGTCAGCACCGAACTTGAGATAGAAAATTATAATAATTACTATTTAAAAATTAAAACAGAAACTTTCAAAGACGAAAATTTAGCTTCTCTGTCATACATGACGGATCTTTTGCTAGTAATCTAATATTTATTATAAAAATTTTTTTAATGTATTAAAAAAATAATAAACATAAATCTTTTTCTAATTGTATATGGAATATAAATCAATTTAATTTAAAATTCTTTTTAAAAAAAAATAATAAAATTTTCATTATTTTAAGTTACAAGTTCCTCCTTTCCTGTGGGCAAAATCACAAACCATGTAATTTCGTCAAAATTATTAAAAATAAATAACGAAAAATTATTATTTTATTAAAATAAAATGCAAAACATAGACTAATTAAAACAAAGTAATGTCATTTCGAAAGTCTTGAAAGTTTAATTTAAATAAATTGCTTAATTTTATTTTTAATTAAACTGTAATTAAAATCACTTAATCTTCCTTTTCCTCACTTATGTTTCGTTTTATTCTTCTGATTTTAGCGGTAAATTTGTTTGATATATTTTAATGGCACTATTGTTTTACGGTACAGAAATAATAAAAATTGGAAAAGTAATTTTAAGAAGATTTTAACCAATGAAAAATATGAAGTAAAAATTTATTAAAATTTATTATTTTAAAAGATAAAATTCGAATAATAAATTAAGTTATAAAATATAATATATATATATATATTAATTTAAATAGTTGTAATGCAATATTATTATCATATTAATTATATATTATTAAACTAATTAATACGTAAATTTATACTGTTATTAATTAAAACAATAATAAATCTAATGAAAAAAAATAAAAATAAGGATTTTAAATTGTTTCAATTTGTTTAATGTTTTTACTTAACATTTTTCCATGTTTGCAAACTGAAGATAGTAAATATATAATATTTTTTAAACTCTTTTCAGTTTTAATTATCAAAAAATACAAAATAAATTAATTAGTTTTATTTCGAAAATTAAACAATTAAAAATAGCCCGGGTCTCTGCCTTCTGATATTTATATTTAGACAATTCATTATTTCTAAAAAATAAATTAGACTAATATTATTTCTTGTTATATTTTTGTGATTCCCGATTTTCTGTAATTTCCTGTTGTTTATGTCATTTGATTCCTAAAAAAATATTTCCTTTCTTAGCCGATATATTATTTTTAATTGACTAAATATTTTATTCAGTGTACTTTCTTTGAACAATATTTACATGCATGATCATGGTGTAAAGAAGGTTAGAATAATTCAATTACCTTCCTTAAAGGCAAAATTGTAACGATATAGATAAATAATAATTAAAAGGAATGATTTTATAGTAATTTATTTTAATTAACTACAATCAAATTACCGAAAAATGAATAATCAACAACTAAAGATTGTTCCTCGATCAATGAGGCAAGGTAAAGATGATACAATGCATAATGAGAACATGTATTATTAATAATTGATTTAGCTTCCCTTTTTTATATTGATAAACACGAATAATGGTTGACCGTAAATTTATTTGGTACTGACAGACTTTGTCTAAGAATGATGGCACTTGGTTTACTCATATGCTGAGAGCGTTGACAGGAATGAATTAGTTCGACTTATCGACTTATCGAGGTCGGAATAGTGGAAACTAAAATTGATAGAGATTGATAGTTAAAATGGAATTGTATTGGGTTGTTTTAGCAATGTGTCGTGGTTAAAGTATTTTAATTTTAAATCCGTAAAGTAACTGGCTCACTGGAGTTAAGAAAAATACTCGGAAATAAAATATATTCTTTAGTTCAAATCATAATCATTAAATTGAAATATATTTTTTAAATTAAATATTTTTTTAATTTATAAAATATATATATAGCAATATCGATTTAATAATTTGGAAATAATTTCTTAATATTATGATCAGTTTAACCTACATACATACATAACATTTTTAGAATGAACTTGTTCTTTATTCAGATTAATTTTTGTCGATATTTAGACCATTGAAATGAAGTGTCAAGTCGACAAAAAATAGCATTTCCGACACCATCTATTGTTTGCGTATAATCGAGGCGCCAAAGCCACAGACGCTACCCGAGAGCTTTGTGCTGTATACGGAGAAGATGCTATAGCTGATAGAACCCCTCGTGATTGGTTCGCAAAATTTAAAATTGGCAATTTTGACCTCAAGGATGCACCTCGTTCAGGACGACCAAATGAATTCGATGAAGAGGCTTTGAACAAACTTTTGCATGAAGACGCGCGTCAAACCACTCGAGAATTGACGAAACAAATGGATTGTGATCAAAAAACTGTCGTGAACGACATGAAATCAATGGGAAAAGTTAAAAAAATAGAGCTTGGGTCCCACATCTTTTGACCGAGAACAACAAAAACCAGCGATCCACAATTTCGGCGAGTTTGCTTGCCCGTCATCGCTATACTCACGGTCATAAGCAACAATTTATTTATCGAATTGTAACGGGTGATGAAAAATGGTGCCTCTACGTCAACATGAAACAGCGCAAAGAATGGCGTAGCCGAGAAGAACAATCGACACCGCAAGCAAAACAGGATCTTCATCCACGAAAGACAATGCTATGCGTTTGGTGTGGTTGGGAAGGGATTATTCATTATGAATTTCTTCCTCGAAACCAAACAGTGAACGCAGAACTTTATGTTCAACAGCTGCATCGACTCAACGCCGCTATAAGACAAAAACATCCGGATCGACAACATGGCGTTATTTTGCAACACGACAATGCACGTCCTCATATTGCCAGAATGACAAAAGAAGCCATTCAAACGCTTGGTTGGGAAGTGTTACCGCACCCTCCGTATTCACCTGGCTCCATCTGATTTTCATCTTTTCCGTTCGCTTTCTAATGCTTTGCGTGGTGTTTCGTTCAACAATGATGGAGAACTGCAAGTTTGGTTGGCTGAATTCTTCGAGTCAAGACCGGCGATTTCTACAAAAGAGGCATTGAAAAACTCGTTGAACGTTGGGAAGAAGTTGTGAACAATGGCGGAGATTATATTTGCGATTAATTTGTAGTAACTTGTAATAGTAATTTGTAGTTAAAAAATAAAATTTTAATTTTTCAAAAAACGGCGGGAACTTATTCCTCAACCCTATATAATAAAAAAATGCATTACTAGAAAAAGACCCGTCATATATGACGAGTGAACTGAATTTTCGTCTTTGAAAGTTTTTTTTTCAATTTTAAATCGTAATTATTATAATTTATTATTTATTGTTTCGAATTCTGTGTTGATTTAACAGTCGGTCAATTAAGTTGGCTTCCAGTGCCTTTCGGAGACAGCGCTGCATAGACAGAACCGTCTCGATGCGGGCTATCCAGATTGACCACGTCCTTAAGTAGATTCACTCTGGTTCCTCCACAATTTCACATTTCATAGCGTGACCAGCAAACAAACTAACTAACACATTTTAGACAAACATATTACATATATATATA
>MQRK01220805.1:22031-35910 GCA_001938485.1 Girardia tigrina
TTTTATACTTAAGTTCACAAAAACTATCTGGTGAAGTATATAAACCTGTATCAGTTTGCTTCCTATAAATTCCAGTCTCGTAACTAAGAGATTTTCTTTCAACCAAAAGATCTAGAAAAAAGAAAAAAAAGATCCATTCCTTTCATTTTCAACTGTAAAAGTAACATTTGAATGTAACGAATTCATAAAATTTAAAAATGGAAGTACATCAGCCTGATTTTTAAAAACTAGGAATATATCATCAACGTATCGTTTATATACTAAAGGTTAATTTCCATCAAACAGTTTAATTTTGTTTTCAATCTTAGAAAGAAAAACAGAAGCTAACGTTGGTGCTAACGATGAACCCATAGCAACCCCATCAGTTTGCTTATACCACTCATTATTAAAAAGAAAATGAAAATTCGATGTTGCAAAGCTTATTGTCTTTAAACCAATTTTGTTCTCAAGCAATTAACTATGCTTATTGTGAACCTCTGGACATGTGCAAATTTTTAGCGAGTTGTGATCTTGGGTGGATGTGATTTTATGTACCTTAGCGATAGGAAAAACATTGAAATAATTTGTGTGACTTCGTGTCTTGGAGTCAGGGGGACTTTTTTCACATCTTGAGCAGTTGAGAGATAATATGTTTGATGTAAAATTAATTAATATGTAAAAAACGTATATATAAAAATCTCTTGTTTTCTAATAAAAGAAAATTTTCTAAATGTTAACTGTAACCCTACTTTTGACCCTGCAGTATATTTGCATGATAATTCATACCCTGCCCTACCAAAAGTCTTTGGTAAGTAGCTTTTTCATACTTTTAACTGGTCGCAATGAATTCTATAACATTTAAACCCAAATAGAATGCAGAAGATAGGTGAGGCAATGGAAAAAATAGTGTTTAGTACAGTTTCCTCTTATCACTGCTCTTACCCGGTTTGGCATAGAATCGACCAATTTTTTCACGAGCTGAGGAAGAATATTTGCCCATTCTTCCCGCAGCTGAAGTTCCAATTCAGTGGCATTCCGTAGAAGCCACTGCCTTTTACGAATGCGTCGATGTACCGCATCCCAAAGGAATTCGATTGGGTTCCAATCGGGGCTTTGTGGCATCCATTCCAGTACATTTATGCCACTTGTTTCGAAGAAATCCTTAATGAGGTGCGACGATTTCTGGGAGGAATGGAAGTAGTTCGTGTTCAAGGATTGCTCGGTACTCATGGAATTCATGTTATAAAATAATAAGAAATTATTAAACTTAAATGTTTAATGAATGTTAATTTAAATTAATGCAAGTATTGTGTTATGTTATCTACGTTATACATTCCATTTAATATTGAAAGTTCAATATATACTGGATTTGTCGACAAAAATGATTGAATGTGCTATTAGGCTACAAAATGAAGGTTACAGTTATCGCAAGGTTGAAAATTGAACATAGAGTTATGGCATCTGACATTCGAAGGATTTGTGAGCGCTTCTAAGCAAGTGGCAGCTTTGCAACAAACGAAGAACGGTAAAAGAAAAAAAACTTCATTCTTGATAACTGATAGAAGAATACCGAGGTTATCACCACACAACAATAGAACAATATCATGAGACACGAGCAAGACTTTTTTTGACCCAGGAGTGGTTGTTTTTAATAGAATCGTCCTGTTTAGATTGTTTAGTTTTACAATTTTAGACAATTTATGATACCAACGAATAAGAAGAAAATATCCTCGTTCAATGTAACGAATTTATTTATTTTTAAATTATATTTTTTAATTATAATATAAAATCAGCGTTCGCAAGACTCAATACTAATAATATACCAATAATAATTATATACCATTCTATAGGTTATAGTTATTTTCCTTCATTTTGGGGGAATATAAAAATATAATGAATTATCATATTTTATTGTATAATTAAGAAATATCGTTGTGGTCTACCAGGTTCTTCATGGTCCATCTCAAAGGGGTGTACCTCACAGATGGAAAACACGTGGGTTAAATTTTACGTCTAATAATGATAAGTATCAAATTGTCTATTAAAATTAAAATTAGAATTTAAAAATAAACGAAAAATCAAAAAATAGATATTGTTTATTTTCAAACTGACAAATATTGTAAATAAATATTTTTTTTCAGATTTCCAGTATATAAATTAAATGTTTTTTTCAAGAAAAAATAGAATATTTTTGGTGGTTTGAAAATCATGTAGAGGAAAATTTAAAATAAACTAAATTTACTAAATCTGATGATAAATCAATTTAAAATAATTATTTTTAATTTCTAAAATTATATGGATTTACTTTATTATATTTTTTGATATTTATTTTAAATTTAATAAGTAAAAATTAAAAATAAATTATTTTTATTATACTTTATTTAATTTAAAATATAGTCTTTGAAAATTTTAAAATTTATTTATTATTAATTAAACATTATTTTATTGTCTTTTTTCTTTTTGATAAAATTTAGAGTATATTTTTAATAATCGATAATTAATTTTTCTATTATAAACGCGTCTTAAAAAAATAATGATATTAAATATATTTAATTAATTTTTTTTAAATTCGAGTAAAGGTAAAACTAAATAATATAATGAATAATGATTTATACCAAAATTATATTAAAAAATAATATATCCAACTGATGAATGACATTTATGAAGTCAAAATAGCTGGTTGGCGAATGGAAGCAGTTGATCTGTTAAAAAATCAAGAGTGAATATTTTGTTAAGAATATTTATTATTTCGCCCCCAAAGATAAACATTAAAACCGAACCACTTGAAATCATAAATTAAAAAAATTAAATAATTCAAAAGGTTACGAGATTTATTTTTCAAAATTTCTCTCGAGACAGAAGATTGGGTAAGATCCTTCTTTTAAAAGACGAAAAAAACTAAAAAAGAAATAAAACAATCGAAACAATTCTATGGACATACAGTTTAATAACCCTCAAAGATATTTTTTATGAATTATAATTTGAAATCAAATTATTTTTTTTATTTTTTTTAACCATGTGAGGTTCAAAGGGTCTTTTGGGAATACAAAGGAATACAAAAAATGTCTTGATTATTAAATATATAATATATGTATTTTTACTTTGTGTTCTCAATTTTACTTAATTCTTTAATAGGAAATACATAATATAACAGTCGGTCACGATAAATACAGATTCAATTTTGTTATTTAATTGTAAAAGATGATTCAATTATAGGGTGAACCCACGGCCAAAAATATGTATAATTATAATAATAAATTATTATTACTAATAATGTTTGTTTTTGGTTTAATTTGAACCTTGATTCGACATTTCTAGAACGACTGATTAATGAATAGTCATATTGAGTTATATGTTGATATAGCGTTAAGTAAAGGCTTTACTTCACCTAATAATTATCAGGTTGTCGAGTATGACACTTGTAGGCATGGTTACAATAAATTCAAATAGCTATAATTTGTAAATGACTTAACATTTTGTTGTCCAGTTTTTTATGTTTGATTGCTATATACATATCTTGACTATTGAACACATTAATAAAAATTAATTAAAATTATTGATAAATTGATTTAATAATCAGTATTTTAAAAAATGGAAAAGGCAGAAATTTGAAATATTATGAAGTACGAGTTTCTACGTCGAACATCAGAATCAGAAACTATGCGAAATATCAATAGTGTATTTCGATACAATGCTACTGCGCAGCACACAGTCTCCAATTGGTTCAGGAAATAATTACCTCAATAATAAGTCTCGGAGTCGCTCAAGAACGCAGGTAGACAATGACGAAGTGAAGGTAATCATAGAGTCGGATCCATCACAAAGTGCTCATGATTCATCGCTAACGTTTGCGATTACAAAGCAAACAATATTGAATCATTGGGTTGAAATTGGTAAAGTGAAAAAGTTGGGTGAGTGGATTCGACATGAGTAGAATGAAAACCGAAAATAAAAGTGTTTGAATGCATACTTGATGCTTTATCGTTATAAATATGATCACATTTTTGAATCGAATCGTCACTTGTAAGGAAAAATAGATCCAATATTATAATCGCAAACGTCCAGTAAGCTGGATTGACACCAAAGAAGCACCAAAACACAACTTTCATAAAAAGAAGCTGATGGTGAGTGTTTGGTTGTCTCCCGCAGGTGTATTCATTTATGACTTCATGAAACCTCGATGTCTACTGCAACCTGTTGAAAAATATGATGTAGAAACTCTAAGAAAAGCAATCGCGTTTGGTACAAAAGTCGACTCTCATCTTGCTCCACGACAGTGCAAAATCACGTACTGCAATTAAGACAGTGACAAAACTACAGGAACTTCTTCATCATCTTCTATACTCACTAGATTGAGTCTCAACTGACTATAATTTCTTCCTCAATTTGAGAAAATTTTCGATTATGAAAAATTCAATTCCGAAGATGCCGTAAAAATGGCCTTCCAGAAATTTATAGATTTTCACCTACTAAATTTTTATTCAAATGGCCTCAAGAAGCGGCCACTCAGATGATTAAATTGTGTCAATAATATGGGTGCATACTTTGATGAATGAAAAATATTTGTATTGAAAAATTAATTATAAAATTTGACTTTAGTTCTACAAATTTCATACTTGAAGACCTAATACCATTAAAATTATATTAATTATCGAATAATATCTGTCTAATCAACGAAAGAATTTTAGCATTATGTAGACATATGACAAAAGTTACAACGTATTGACAAAGAGACACAGTGAATTTGAAAAGCTTATAGATAAAATCCAATTTTTTATAGTCAATATGATAAATGAAGTTATAAAATTAAAGTTAAAAAAAACATACATCCCATTGTTATTTTTATGAGTTCCAGAAAGAAAATGTATTTGATAAGGGACTCCAAATCTATGCGAAAGTTTTTGCAGAAAGTTTTATAATTCCAAAGTCAAACTTTAGTTTAAAGGGTTTTAATATGAAGTTTTTAACTTTGCAAATACAAGTTGTATTATACAACTCAAAAATGTGAAGCAGATGCGCGCCATGCTGCGATTAGATAGTTGGAAGTTAAAAGAGAGTTTTATTTTAACATGGAAAAAGGTTCTAATGACCCTCCATATTCTCTTGACATTAGTCTTTCGACTTGACTTATTGTGTTCTCTGTCAAATTATATAAAATAGAAAATGCTCAAAGATCCTTCTAACGTATTTTGTTTCATCCAGTTCAAGCATTTACTTTCAATACAAAAAAGAATTCATGGAAAAGTTTGTTGTTTTTCGAATATAAAATTTTTTCATTCGATATGTTTTTATCATTTTAATAAACTAATTTATTTGTAGAAGACCATCTAAATATTTTATTTTATTTTAATTCATATAAAAAATTGAAAATAAATTAATTAAATGAAATAAACTCGCTTTTTTTTGATTTAAAAAAATTATATTTTCAAAAAAATATAAAAACAACTTACAAAATTTTGGATGATCTCGTTTCTCTTTGACTGAGCTCATCGAAAAATTATTTTCATTTTTTCCTAAAATAATAAAAAGAATTAAAATTTCAGGAAAATATTTATTTATTTGAGAATTAATGATAATTTTTATGAATGATTTTTCAAAGTTACTTTTCTTGTTTTTCTTGAAATATTTTTGATATTATATTCATGAAAGACACTTTCTCATAATATGTTACGATATAAAACATGTTAAAATATAAGATTTTGTATGAAACTACCTTTGTATATGTATTAATACTGTAATATAAATGAAAAGATTTTGTTTTGCAAGTATGCACATAAAAACATTATAACAATCGATAATCCAAAAATCTGAGGAGCGACAAACGAAAATGTTTTAGATGTAATAAATTTTGACACATCAAACGATTTTGCAAAGCTTTAATTTGCTACAAATGCGGCGGTAACCACAAGACAACAAGTTGCTCAAACCTTAAATCTGTTAAGTTGTTTCAGGAAACGGAGTTATCGGAATGCCAAAATTCAAATTCGATCTCAGAAGTAAGTAGAAATAATGAAAGGCAAATTAACTCATTGGCGAAAACTAAGCCCCTGAAAAAACCGGATCTAGTTGACCAATATGTATCTTAAATTAACGGTACAACAACGAAACCGAAACGTTCACTTTACAAAGAAGCGCTATTAAAAAATCTGCCGTTAGCAAATAAGCCGATAGTTCAGTGTTCAGTTCGAAACAGTAAGATTAATTTTATGTTTGATGCAAGTGCAGATTTGAATGTTGTAAGTGAAAACTTTGCAAAACAACTATCTCAGCTAGAAAATTTAAAAATTTATCCGTCAGAAACAAAGGTAAAATGTGCTAAATGTCAGGTGGTTAGTTGTAAAGGCATGGTAAAGTTATCGGTAAAGGCTGGTTCAATTTTAACCAAGCATGTATTTGATATTATGCCAGATATGTTTATCGGATTACGAAGCATGAAAAAATGTGACATAATAATTAGATCAGATATTGATGCTGTTGAAATAGATAAGATAATTATAAGTACTGTGCGGAATATTTTAAATTGTTTGAATGTGTAAATGTATTAATAATGTATGTTGATTTAAGTATGTTGAATTTAGAATGGTGATTCTCCCACCCAGATGGAAATTGGTATTTTTCTATTTTTAAAGTGATTGACTATTCGAACATAATTAAAATAATAATTTTATAAGTTTATATTTTTAAAATTAACTATTAAAATCAAGTTAATATTTAGCAAAAACGAAAAACATTTTAATAGATATAAATAAAACAAATAAAATTTAAATTTAAAATCATTTTTCACAACTTGATGACATTTTTATTATTTTGATGTTTTATATAAAGAAATGGTTAAAATTATTATTTTGAATTAATGTTTTGTGGATATTAAATATTTTTAAAAAAGATTTAGAAAAATGTTCGAATAATAACTTACAACTTTAACACTTTATAAATTTTAAATCAGGCTTATCCTTATTTTTTAATAAATACAGAAGGATTTTGAGGTTCTTAGAATAGAAGGTCGTAATGATAAGCGGACTTAATAATAATAAAATTTATTGACAGTGGTTTCACCATTTCGATATCTTATGCGTAATGAAATTGAAGCAATTAACTGCTATACATTTATTTAGTTGAAAATTATTATACCGTTCACCTAAACAATATTCTTTAAATACCTTTATGATGGTTAGATGAATTACGGTCCATGTTAAAGTATGATTTATGATATTTTACAATTATATTACAATGCTTCTGTAATGATTGTTTCATACTTTGTGTCAAAATTATTTAAAATTCCGTTAAAATTTTCATCATGACCATCACAATATCTATTTTGAAATTGGTTACTTAAGGTCTTAATCGAGCTATTCCTACTCGATGGAGTATGTTCATCAATTCTACAACAAAAAGGACGATTGGCTTGCCTATGTAGAAGACTTCACCCTTTGTATATTTGAATCGATAAACTAGATTTGCCTTAATACAAAAAGGAGTTTTCGATTTATTAGATAAATAATGTCGACATTTATTATCTGAGACAAATAACAATCATATACAATTATATATGTATAGTGGGTTGAGTCAAAAGTTATTCATATTTTTTAGTGAATTAAAGTTTTTGTTTTATCAGATCATTTAAGTCTAACATTTATATGCAACATTTTGTATCATTTTAAAGCCCACAAAAAGTGAATCAAACTACTTTTTAAAAGTTAAATATTTAAACTTCCTTCCACTATTTATTCATGATTTATTAGGACATTATTGGAAAAAAAGGCCTAACAGTCGCAACTGTGACTCGAGAAATCTGCAATGGAAAAAAAGTACTAGCACTTGTAGGCTGTCTGAAGATCACGGCCATTCTCAAATTAACATTATTCGTCATCTGCATATCTTGGGTTTGTAAAGAAAAATCCACTTCAAATTCCCCACAAATCGATAAATATTCAAATCCAGTGTCGAATTGATCTTTACCGCGAACTACTCAATAACCTCCGGGACAGCCGTTTTTAGACCAAAATTATTACAGAAAATGAAAAGTGAATTTTCTTCCGTAATTCTAGTGGAGATAAGCAATGGCTGCAGTAGGATCAGCCAAGTCAGCTAGTAGTTCGTCAAGGTCTCATCAAAAAGAAGGTGATGTTGTGTGTTTGGTGGATTTATGATGGATATGTGCACTGGGAACGTGTTTCTGATGATCGAGCAATCAATGATAACCTTTATGCTGAACAATTACAGCGATTTCAGGATGATTTGAGCACTTGCTACCTAGGATTGTTGAATCGCGATGGAACAATCGTACAGCATGACAATGCTCCAGCTCATACATCACGAAGGGTGAAGCAGAAAATTAAAGAACTGCAAGGCATAGAAGTCATTCAACACCTAGCGTTTAACCCAGACCTTGCCATTTCTGGATATCATCTGTCTCGGTCTCTCTGAAACTTTTTTTTTATCAGGGAGACGCTTTGGTTCAGAGGAGGAGGTCAAAAGTGGAATCACCGAATTTTTTACCTTTATGGTATAGCTAACAGATTGAGCCCTTGGCAGAAAGATTGGTTCAGGTCATTAAAAATGGTGGAATGTATTTCGAGAAAAATATAATCAGTGTCATAAAAAATTTGTGTAAATATAATAGTAACATAAAAACATGGATAACTTTTGACTCATTCTGGTATATGTATACATGGGTTGAAATTAATTTCGGCATCAGCCATTCTTACTATTGGAGCTTTGAAAAGCTATATAGTACTGAAAGTATATTCAAGGCGTTCGTTTTTAAATTACTGTCTACTATTTACATCAACAAAGCACTTAAATAATAAGCCTAAAAATTAATTACAACTTTGGCTAAATAATCTAGCCTAAATTGAACATTGTCCAACTCGCGGCGGTTCCTTGAAGACTGCAAAAGTTGATGCATAATTGATATTAATTTTCATTGAATAGGTTAGACGAAAGTTTGTCTCGATAGCACTATATTATTATGGGGGAATTCTTATTTTTTCTATTAAAAAGCAATTTTAGAATTCTATCACGTGTAGAATTGTTTCATATATTCGGAAAAGTGCAACATAACACTGTTGCCATTTTGTAAATATCAAATGTGCACAAGTATCGCATGTATCACGATGTCTATTATACGTATCCACGATTTCCAGCGAAACAGAAGCTCAGGAAATATGTTATACTAATAGATTTTTAATTAAAAAATTATATTCTTGGAATTTTATTATAAGTACCGAAACTTTCTTCTATTTTTTAAAACCAATTATTTCAATCCGAGATTATATGATTATTAAATGAATTAAGAACTGTTGGATCAATATTGAGACTTTAGGGAATATAAATAAACTTGAAAAAAGATGGCAATTTTTTAGTAAAAACAAATAAACGCCATTTAAAAATATATTTTTTGATAATATATGTCGATGGTTTAACCGTCATCATCAGATCACTGATTATGTTCATTTTTATTGCTTTTATAAAAGAAATGAATTATTATGTAATCACTTACGTAAGTCTAATCAAAAACTATTAACAAATTGAATGTACTGTTTGAACATTGATTTTTTGATCACATGATCTTATAAATAATGCTTTACGTGACACTCACCCAATAATTTTTAAAATGCTTGCACAAAATCTTAAAATTATTTATGCTCATATTATTCTTGGTCTCTTTCTTCTACGTTTTAAAAATCTATTAAAAGTAATGATACATTGAGTCAGGCAATGTTTTAACATAGTAACTGGGCACCCATTCGGGTGCCCAGTCATTGATTAATAAATGAAGTGGGCACCCGCCTAGAATATTCCATCTTCTAGAAGCTCCATCTTCCTCAACCTCCGTATGTAACTGGTTTATCGGATAAATTTTACTTTAGAGATAAACTTTATCTTTCTTTATCGCTCGCTCCCCCATTTTGACTCTTACTCTTTGCAGCACGCAAATAGACTGATTCATAACCTCATTGTTCTGATTATAATCACAGTCCCATGTCTATAGATCATGTTGTGACTGTGCATGTGTACAGTAGATAACCACAGTTATTTATTGAAGAATACTAAAAGTTATTTTCCTTTGGTTTGAAAAAGATTCATTTCAGAAAAATAGGTTTCATTTTCATGACATAAGAGGGTGTCAATTAAAAAAACTGTTAAAGTATTGAGCAAGTTATTGAATAATAACGGTTAATCTAAGTCTATCATAGACCGACTCACTTGTGAGACAGTACATAAAATAATTGAAAAAGAAAAAATTAATAATGAACAAATTAATAGTTTAAACATTGAAAACTGCTTTACACATGGGTAAACTCTAAGCTTACCTTACTCCGAGGAGTTTAAACACTTAAAGAATTCAATCTTGAAATCAACAAATAATATTTTAAATTTAAAAATTGTATCTCAATCATTTAAAGTTGAGAATATGTTTTGCAATAAATCACATACTCCTTTAGGGTTGTGTTCAGACATTGTTTATCAATACACATCTAATGGGTGCAATGCCACATACATTGGAGAAACTGCCCGTCATCTCTGCAAACGAGTCCAAGAACACAGTCAAAGAGAGGGAAAGAGTAATATTGCTGAGCATAAAGAAACGTGTAACTGTAATATGAGTATAAATGATTTTAAGATTTTGTGCAAGCATTTTAAAAATTATTGGAAGATAGTGTCATGTGAGGCATAGTTGATTTGATCATGTGGTCAAAAAAATCAATGTTCAAACAGCATTCTCAACTAATTTACGTAAGTGATTGAATTGTCATTCATTTCTTATAAAAAACAATAAAAAAGAACATAATCAGTGATCTGATGATGACGGTTAAACCGTCGAAATATATTATCAAAAAATATATTTTTAAATGGCGTTTATTTGTTTTTAGGGAATATAATAATTTTTTTAACCACTGAAAATTATTAAGTTTTATGGACAAGGGTAACATTTATATAATAATTCAAATAAGTGAGAATTCAACCCTTCCTGTATAGATGACCCTTTTTCGGGTAAGAAAGCGTTTTTGCAACAACTACAAATACTATATGATATCGCAAAAGTGCCATTTTTTGAGCATATAAAGCTCTTATTTTTGATGTGAAAGTCAGCATAAGACGTTCGTAATTTGAGTGCTGTTTGCAATTTTGCAGCTTTTTCAGTAAAGTCGATGTTTCGAAATTTAAATTATAAACTTATATTATATAGTTAGTAATATTTATATTTCGAATACGGGTAACAAATTTTTTCCTGTCCAAAGACAGTTTTTCAAATCCTTATAGAATCACTTTTCGTTTTTATTTGTTAAATGTCACTATCGTGTGATGTATTTGTTTAAATCCACTGAATGTGGTATTAGTGTTTCTTTAAAATAAAACTTGTGCGTTGTCTGCAGTTTGTTTCTTACAAGCTGCCGCGGCCAAAGAGGTTCGCTCCAAAGATGAAAATTCTCATGGTGGCTTGATTGAATGGCGGGACGACGGCGGCAATGATTTTGGCGAACAGGGACCGATTGATCGGCGTTGAAGAGCTAGGAAAGACGACACGATGAGCTCAAAATGAAGCATCGCGAGAAGAAGCCGTTCCTGCTGATGACCGATGGCGGCGACAGTGCTGATGCCCCCGATCACCAAACGAGATTCGAATGAAAACGAGGGGTGCCAGTCAGATCAGTTTCCAGCGGACTGTTTTGTGGCTAGTTGAGGGGGACGTCGAGGCCAGTGGTGGTGCCCGAGGGGATTGCGGAATTAGTGGCGATTTCGACGAGTGGGACCGGCTGGTCGCTGGTTTTATTTCAGTGGCGATTCAAAGGATCAAGAGGGACATCATGATCACGGTCGGAGACGGTAAAACGCTCCGCGGGGAGCTCGAGGTAGCCGAGAGAGTGAACCGATAAGCGTTGAGAACGCTCGTGCTCGGTCGACAGGGACTCAAGTTGCGGTTGTGCGCGGCATTAGCTACAGCAACCGGGGAATCGATGTTCGGGTAAGATCGGACGATCAAAAGACGGGTATCAGGGACGTTAGGGCGATCGAAAAACGGGTCGCGGGGATTTTGGACAGGATCGAGTTATGGATAAAATGTTACACGAACATTGAGTAAAAGAATTTTTAGTTACAAAATTTCATTGAGAAAAAAAATTTCATAAAAAAACATTTTATTGCAAATTAATTAATTAAAAATCAATACGGTGAAAAATATTTCAGTGAAAAGAAGTTTGATAAAAGTAATTTACATATGAGCAAATATCCGTGTGAGCAAATGTTATGTGAGGAAACGTTCGGGAACCGTTTCTGCATAATTACGCTCAGTTGAAATGACGAATTTTATTTTCAAATTGGTCATTTAGAAATTAAATGGTTCAACATAAATCTATTGAACATCTTGCGAAACGAACTTCATCAATTCCTTTATAAAACGATTTATATTAATTTTTTTTATTTTATAAATGAAATTTTATAAAAATTTTATAAATCCTATTCTCAAAAGGCGATTTGAGAAAAAAATTCTTCGAAAAATAATAAAAAAATCTTTAAAAATTTTTTTTCAGCTTCAACGAAGTCGACATTGTGCTCGTAAAATGAATTATTTTCGAAATATTAAATAAAAGAAAAAAAAGGAACTCTAAAGATTCAAGAAAACTTTGATAAATGAATGTTTTATAAAATTAATTTACGAATCATAATATACATTTAGGAAAAAATGTAATTTTAAAGACAAATTTTACAAGAAAAGAAAGAAGAACATCTTTTATCGAGGGAAAAATGTTTTTATTTTCATTTAAGTCGAATTCCACAGTTTTATATTGCCGTAATTATGGGACGAGTTTGACATATTTTATGATGAAACCACACTGATTTTATAACAAATAAAATGGGACAAAATACATTTAATGAAACGATAAATATTTATCGTTTTTATAATATTTTTTATATATTGTTGAAATAAGTTAAATGAAAAACAAACTCGACTTTGATTTTCTACATTAAAATAGAAAATGATAAATAAATTAGTACTTGTGAGAATATATCAACTCAATTTAATTTGTTGTAAATATAAAAATAATATTATTAAATCAAATTGATATTAATAAATTATATTAACAAATAAACAATAGTTAACAAACAGTTCAATAGGAAGATGTAAATTAGGATCAATAAAAGCAAGAAAAGAGACCTTTAGGAAGAATGTTATGAATTAATGTTACTTTGATGATAGTATTTGATCATTGTAGTTGATGTAGAGGTAATTGATCCGTTTGATGAGAAGATTGAGGACGAAATTAGGATTGAATATAAACAAGAATAGAGAGATAAAGTGACACAAATAAATGCGAATGAAATTTTACGACTTTCGCTTTTTGTATATTCGAAATCAAAACTGCTATAGGAACTGGATTTTGATTATTCGGAGTCATTTGAGAGAACAAGATCGCACTTCTCCAGTATTAAATCCGTTTTATTGTGAAATTAATTTATTCGTAAAGTAATAGCCTCATATGCACAGAAAATAAAAATTAAATCAAAATTGTTAATTATGAAATCCGAACCATCGATAAAAAGTAATTATTTTTATCGATTTAATTTAATAATAATAGTATATATTACCACATTTTTCTTAGCTTGGTTTCTTGTCTGTCTGTCTGGAACAAATCTTGCGATTGATTTTTCGACCACTTTCAGTCATCCAATTGAGCTGATTTTTTTTATACAGGCTTGCTTCCGATGACAATACAATATTTTAAAACATTTACTTTACGGATGTACGGAAAAAATTAATAAATTGAACAAATATAGTGAAAATCAAGTGATAATTAAGTGTAGAAGTATTAAAATTAGGTTTAAAAATTATTTTGAAATAAAACTTGCTTTTATTAAAATAAAACTTTGTTATTTTGGTTTTATTATCATTTCT